>PVIJ01003601.1:0-98033 GCA_004024925.1 Scalopus aquaticus
CACCCCGGCCTCCCTATAGTCCTGTTATAAGTGAAACCATTCGATATTTTTCTCTTTCTTTCTGGCTTATTTCACTGAGTATGATCCCCTCTAATTCCATCCATGTCGCTGCAAATTGCATGTGTTTATCTTCTTTCCATGCTGAATAGTATTCCATTGTGTATATGTACCACATCTTCTGGATCCAATCATCTTATAATAGGAAAATTATTTACAAAATTTAAAATTTATCATTTTTTCTTTATTTTTATCTTTTACATTATTGTGTATTCCCCATAAAATTCCCACCACCAATTCACCTGTGAACTATCACCATAGTCTCTTTTTTTATTTTTATAAATAAAATTGCTCTTTCTGAAGCAATTGCTTTAAAAAGAACAACACTCTTACAATGGTCTCTCCCTTTTTTACATATCAAAAAATGCTGACTCTTAGACTAGAGGGAACATTTAAATAAAAGTGTTCATACTGTGGAATTAATCCAAACTCTGCATTAACTTCTGAATTTTAAAGATTTTTTCCAATTTTAAAGATTTTTTTTTCAACAAAAGAGAAATTTGCACAGTGTAATGTCACCTGTGTTTCCTTGGCTTTTATGAGAACTCTGTGAGTTCTTTTATGAGAACTTCCTTGCTTTTAGTAAACTCTCGATTTAGAAGAGTGTAATTACTAATAATTAGCTGTACATATCTTGTCTTTAGGGGAGATGAAATTTTCTTAGTTTGAATTCATCCAACTTATTTTGTATCAAGTTCCAGCTTTGGGTAAGAAGACTTTGTGCCAAATGCAGTAGGAATTCAAAGTTGTGAAATATTAGCCCTGACCTTGAGAAATGCAACTCCTAATGTGGGGAGGGGGTAGAAGAGAGAACACAGGGATCCAAATCCTTACACTTCATGGCAGTAAATAATGCTGCAAAATAAGTGTTTTGTGCATGATACAAGCTAAATGCTAGAAGAGTGCATATGAGAGAGAAATTACTTTCAGCTGGATTGATTCTACAAGGCACTGAGTCAGAATTGGCAAGCATAGAATATCTTGAAATGATAGGATGTTTATAGGTAGAGATTTTAGCAGGAAGAGGAAAAAAGAGAGTTCTAATGGGTGGAGGCATATACATAAACAAGAACTTAGAGCTCAGAAAGCGTGAACTATACCCAATGAAAAATAAGCAGATGACGTTGCCAGGGTTAGGGTATAAAGAGGAAGAGGAAGAGAACACAGAACTGGAAACGAAGATAAGGACAGATGAATGACATTGAATATCATACTAAGAATTAGGCGTTTGTGTCCCAGAATTGTGTTAAGCAGGCTGACATAATGAAAGTAGTAATTTAAGATGGCTAGTAAGTGATGTAATGAAGAATGTGTGTTGCCTTTGGGATAACAGAGTTTGGAGTTGCAACTTTGACAAAACCAAGTAAGATGTCATTATTATAGTACTGTCTAAAGGTTTTGGAGCCTAGAGTACAGAAATATAGTGGAGTGGAAAAGAACACATAAGGGAAACAAGCAGTATATTATTTGATGGGATATGAGTCGGTAAAGTAGATGGCCTGGTGAGTATTCCAAGATTTTGAATTTAGGTTACGTGATAAAAAAGAAATACTATAAATAGAAATAGGACAGTTAGAGAGGTGTGTTTATTTCAAGAAGGAAGTGTTAGTTTTGGACCAAACAGATTGAGTGAGAAGTAGGATATTTCAGTTTTCTATGAGACATCCCTGTCAAGTAGGCAGTTAGGGGGAAAGCCACAGTTAAAGATAGAGTTGCTAGAGTCATTTGCAGAAAGGAGAGAGCCCCAGAGAAGGGGGTTCTATCATTAGGGGGAAATGTATAAACAGAGAGAGCAGAATCAATTTCAAATCCTTGTCTATCTCTGCCTTTGGAATGTAGGCTGGAGGAGACACGAGATGACGGCAAGACATAGAATTAATGCTGATGAGCAGTTTTCCGCTGCTGCTGTAATGCATAGCAAAACAGGATAGAGGAAGTCCACTGGCTTCAGACACTAAGAGGACACTGACTACCACTGTCAAGAGTTCATTTTCATTCTTGTGATACAGGCATAACTTTTTAAGATGCTAAGGAAATGAGAGTTGGAGGATAAAGTGTAAATTAATTCTGTAAATGGGTTTAAAGGTAAATGAAGAGTCAGGACAAGGAAAAGAAATATTACATATATTTTTATGATACAGTAAATGTGGATTATTAGTGTAAATATTAAAGCCACATTAGAGAGGTATGTGTGTATTTAAATATGAGACTAATAACACTGGTCAACAAATTTTTACAAAGTCAGGTTACTGAAATAAAATTAGTCATTTCCTATCAGTTTGTATGTGCTCAACATGAATTGATAGTCAAATTCTAATTTTGGCTCTAGTTTTTTTTTTTTGTAATCTGCAATAAATGGATGTTTACATCACAAAATGCATGCCAATACTAATAGGCCTACAGTTAATACCTGTAAAAGATCAAGTCATAGACTACATCTTAGATTTCTTCACTTGTCTCCTGTACAGCTGTTCAGGAGCACCTCTGGGGAGTGTCCAGCAATAGTCAGCCAGCATTGCAGTGGACCATTTTCCCTGATATCTTTGTTCCATTGATGCGATATCTTGATGAAAATGTTCACCATGTTCATCACTAACCATAGCACAGTTTTCAGGGAAGAAATCCAGATGGGAATGAAGGAAGTGGATCTTTAGAGACATATTGCAGCCAAGTTTCTGATACTGCATCAGTATGTCTTCTACTATTTCCTTGTAGTTTTCTGCCCTAACATTCCCAAGAAAGTTTGTAGATACTAGGTGAAAAGCATTCCATGCTTGTTTCACATCACCCTGCAGCAAGTTGTTGAACCGGTCATCTTTGATGAGCTTTTGAATCTGAGGACTCACAAAAACTCCCTCTTTAATCTTTGCTTTGCTGAGTCACGGAAATTTTTCATGCAAGTATCAGAAAGCTGGTGAGGTCCAGTCCCTGGCTTTCATGAAATTCTTCATCAAACCTAGTTTGATGTGAAGGGGTGGTAGCAGGATTTTGTAAGCCTTGACCAGAGCTGAGTGCTGGATATTCTCTCCAACTGCTACATTTTGTCTGTGAGTCCATTCATTCCACAAGTAGTGCAATTCACTTGCTCTGCTATCCGATTCACATAAGAAACACATGTATTTTGTATATCCCTGCTGCAGTCCCATTGAAAGGGCAACTAACTTCAAATCACCACAGACGTGCCAGCTGTACTTGCTATACTCAATGGAATTCAGTAGCTGCTTTAAGTTATCATACCTCTTTCATGTGGATAGCATGCACTACTGGAATAGATGGAAGACGGTTGC
Source organism: Scalopus aquaticus (assembly GCA_004024925.1). NCBI lineage: Eukaryota > Metazoa > Chordata > Mammalia > Eulipotyphla > Talpidae > Scalopus > Scalopus aquaticus. The sequence continues at coordinate 3,345 of PVIJ01003601.1, forward strand.
CATTGAGCAAAAGCACAGCCTTAAGACTCAGTTTCGAAGAGTCTAGAAATAGACTCCATTCTTGTGGGTCATGAGTGATTTCTAAGGAATTCATGAGGCCCTCAATATTGGAACAGAATACCAGAGTACTTTCCTTTCTGAAGAAAGGCTCTACATGCTGGTGGTGCTTTCGCTATAAAGGATTTGTGACATCTTCTTCTAGAAGATTCCATTGTTGGAGTCTTGATCCTATCAATTCTGCCTTGTTCTTGGAGAAGTCCAAATCACGAATCAGGTCATTTAGTTCTTCCTGTGTTAGTCTGTGTGGGGTTGATGATGCACCACAGTGACAATCTGGATCACTGCATGCTGATGGAACAGGAGAAGAACAGGTCGGCTCACCCTTGTCCTCATCAGATGAATCAAGAGAATATGCTGCTGGAGGTTCTGGAATAGGAAGTCCCTCACCATATGGAACTGATCTCAATGCAGATGGAATGTTTGGCTAGACTATTCTCGACTTCTTTTGCTTCGTTATTCCGCTGGAAAGAGGAGGAACCAAGCAGAAGTAACAGTGTTTTATGTGGTGACTTGGCTCTCTCCATACCATGGGGACTGCAGATGGCATTTGTGGGCTTTTGCCACTGAACCACTGTGAAAGCTGTGTTGCACATGTAGCACAGCATATATGCGGGGCCCAAGGCTTGTCCTGGTCACCAACCTTGCATCCAAACTAAAGGTGATAAGCCTTCTTTACTTGAGAAGTAACACTTGTCTTCTGGTTGGCAAATGTCACTTCCACACAAATAGAGCAGAAATTGTCCACACTATTAACACACTTTTGGGGCAAGACTGTTCTGTATTGTGCCTAAATGGATAAAATAATAACAGTTCTATGGAACAGTAGCTGAAACTGTCTGGCACAATGTCTGAAATATTTTCAATGCTCAACCTTTCTGACAGGGCTTTATAGAGTGCACTGCTAACGTCAGCTTACTTCAGCAGCCTCCTGGCAACAGTATTGCATTGCATCAGAAAATGTTGCAGTCAACTCTGTATGATGTGTGCACGATGGTTTATGCAATGCGATGGGATATTACATCATTCTAGGCTGATTTAGGATGTTGTTGCAGTCCTACTAGATAAATTTACATGGTGAAACATAAAAAATAAATTATATGAAATATATTCAAAATGAGAGCTAATAAAAAAATTTCAGGGTTATATTCAGTTTAGCACACCAAGATACTACAGATTAAGGCCTTTTTAAGTCAGTAACGATCTCAATTTGACCAGTGTAATGTGTCCAGGTAAAGAGGAGATTAAAGGAAACATCAAATATCTTAAAGGATTGTTTTCTTTCAAGGAGCTGAAGAAGAAAAAGAAGATTAGGAGGACAAAAGAGGATAAGAAAAACTTAGAAATGAAAGGCACCTAAGTTTATGTAGTAAATTACTTCCATCATAGCTGGTTATTTTCTGATCATGTGGAAAGAATGGCAGAATTTGAGGTTGAAGACCTGTGGATAGCTGAATGAGCCGAGGCTCACAGGAGGCAGTAGTAGATATAGACTCATAGTGTACAAGTGATAAATGCCAGTGCAGGTACATTTTTGTGAGATACAGTGTTTATGCCATTAGGCATTTTGTGATCCTCCTAAATGATGTTGTGAAATTACTGACATTACTACTGCTTTCAATTCATCTCTCCTTAAGCTAGATATATCATTCATCATTTATAATATGTGTAATATCTATAAATGCTCATTTGTGTGCACTAAGTACATATGAATTAAAGGAGATATGTTCGAAAGATCATATTATCCAATAGAAAATTGCATGTGTGCATTACACCTTTTCCAAGCACTTAGAATATAAATTATTTTCAAATCAAAGCCAGTATTATCTACGTTGGTGCTTTAGCAATGATTATGTTACAAGATCAAAATGAGAAACATGGAATTCAAAGAAACAAGCGTACTGTAGCAGGTAGAACAGTGTTATCGGAGTCCACATGTTCTATATTATATTACTTTTAAATTGTAATATACCTTTTATGGTAAATGTGATAATGGGATGGGTGGGGGGTGGGTTGGAGGGAGAGTGGCTAAGAAGTAGAAATAACCACTAAGACCTGGGGAAAAATTAATAATTATTGGGCTGTTCTGAAAATATTCTGAGTTATAGTTGTTTTCTGATGGGAAAGATATTTCTTAACCCTAATTAAAACAAGAGACCATGAAATTAAGTTAAACAGAACAGATCCAGGTTGACCATATAAGGGATTTGTGAGGGGAAAATTATTGAGGCTGTCGTTTTGTTAGAAAAAATGGCAGGCTTAATAATAATTTGTCTGGGAAGCAGTTAAACCACATTTCTGCTGGTAAATAGAGGAAGAACCATATGGCCTCTTCCAAAACTTTCCACAAGCTTCTGTGATGTGGGAAAATTACATACCATGTGTTCATTGACTTTTAGTCATTAGTAATATATGGGTCCCAGAATGACCAGTTTGACTTTCTGTGTAAAATGTGTTAATATTCCTTATGTGTTTTCTATTCTCACTAATCATTTGAAGTCATATCTGTATCTGTGTGTGTACACCTCTCTCTCTCTCTCTCTCTCTCTCTCTCTCTCTCTGATTAGCCCAAAATAAATAGATTCATTCAAGAGAAAAATTATTATTAGTGCCTACATTTTACCTACCTTTAATATATGGGTTCAGAGAACTTTGCTTAGTGCTATAGTTACACAGAATCAATTTTGTTTCATTGTACCCATATCAGTTTTCAAACTCCTTTCCACTGCAGATCTTCTTTCCAAACAAGTTAGGAAGTCTAGTTTCTGATGTGTTCATTTCTTCTGCTTACTTTGTAATTGCTTTGTATTGTACTTCTATTTTGAATGTTAGATAAATGAGAAAAAAAGTGTTTCTGAAGTGGTTACTGTTTTTCTTTTGTTTATCAACTTGTATAAGTCTTCATGCTTAGAAGACAAAGATGGTTAATATAATTCACTTGTTTACTGTGGTGTGGGCTAGACTGGGATCAGATAGTTGAGCTGAACTAAGATGAATTTGCAGTTTTTCCATCCTGGGGGTATTGCTATTCTTCACAATCCACATGCAATCATTTTTAATTATTAGCTTTTGAAAATATCTGTATGCACTCTGTGTGTGTGTGTTTTAGATTCACAACCAGAAAAGAATGAGGGGATGTGAGGCTTGGGCGGGAACTTAAGTAGCTCTCGGCTATAAAGAAAATCAGCTTGAGTACTTTAACTTGAGAAACATCAAAACCTTTGGGAAATTCCACTTAATTATGTTCTCTGATGCCAAGCATGTTTATTTTTACTCACATTTCTTTGTAGAGGGGTATCCTTTACATGGATTTATAGTTACAATTATTTGAACTGTGGGACCACACACTAAAATTACACTTATTACCCTTTCCTCTTGATCAACTGGATTCCTAGTTCCTTTGAGAACTCAACTAATCCAACCATGTTGGCCCATGTTCCACCGTAGGAGTACCAGCTATGGTGGACTAGAGGCTCCATCATTAGAAGGATGTGCCTTTCCCCCCACTACCAGTCACCATTTTCTTCTTAATCCCAGTCAGTTGTTGCTCTTCTCATTTCTATTTTCCTGTGAGGCATTTATGTTTTTGATCCTTGATTGGCCTTAGCAAAGATTTTCTAAATATACACTAAAACAGTAACAAAAAGCTGCACATGTGTCTCAATCTGTGTTCTATGCTTTTCTGATTTTCCGGTTAATGTCCCACCACCCTCCTATTTTATTTTTATTTTTTGCTGTCTTTATCTTTTCTCTACTCCTAATTCCTTGTTAATCTAACCTAACTCTCACTTAATAGCTACAGATTAAATTGGGCACATCCCCAAAATTAATAACAGGTAGATTAATTTCTAATAAAAGTTTTATGTCCTTGTTTTTTTTTTTTAATGTCTGACTTTTTTTATATGGTAAGGCAGACTTTGCTCAGGACTATTGTGGTAGGTTTCATTACTACTGCAGTGGGCTCATCACCAGTGAGTGAGAGTCGGGAGATCTGGGGTGGCAGAGACATCAAGAGAAGACGGAGTTCTTGCTCAACCAACTAAACAAGGGTTTTGTTGAAGACATGCCAGTGTGATCAGGTATCAAGGCTGAAGGGTTCTTACTAAACTGATTTAGCAGAATCCTTGTTCCCACTGAGGTAGGCAGACATAACACAATGCCCAGGCATGAGTTCTGGTAAGAAAGAGGGCTCAGAGACGCTGATCTCCCTCTTCATGACAGGTCTTTGTTATCCTGGATGACATTATTTCTCAGTTTTAGTTGTTAAGATGTTAAGCTTCTTGTCACTAGATAATGTCAGAATCGAGAGTTTTTTTTTTATCACTTGAGAAGAGTTTGTTTAAATTATTACTGTGATATAATCTAACAAGCTCTAGCAGAGAGCTGAAAGAGGTGACATCCTTAAGAGGGGGAGTATGTGTGAGCTATGAATTCTTCAGTCTTTGTCTTAAAATCAATGGTAATTTCCTTAGATATCAAGTGCCAACAAATATCTACTGAGGTACAGTATTCAGAGCTCAATTAAAACTATCAAGAATTTAGTTTTTTAAGAATAGAGCACTTGCACTTGACCTATGTGTTTTTCATTTCCATTTTTTGTGCTGCTTGCTTAAATTATTTCTACTGAAATAGAGATCATGTTCAACGTATGCACATTTCCTTTATGAAAAGTTAATGGCATGTTAAAGAGAACAGATGTGGTGCCATTAAAAATTTTGTGACAAGAAGAGTTTGAACTGGTCACTTAAGGTCACTTAGTCACTAAATTGGTTTCATTTGAAAAATAAATTTCTCAGCTTTAGAAATGTTGAATTTTAAAGAGACAGGCTATTTTAAAAGGTTAGAGTGATTTACCAAATATCTATATAAGCTACTTCCAAAAATTCATAACTAAAAAGTAAAGTAATTGCCTGAATTACAGGAAGAAATGATCAGCAATGCTGTTGAAATATTCAGTAGGATATTTCAATAAGTTCTAGAGTGGATAAGAGTAGATTACTGCTACTAGCCCTTTTTCTTCTTATTCTCAATCTAAATTACTCTGTCCTTAACCTCCGTCAGTGTTTAATCATGTAACAGATAGCTGAATCTTCCTCATGGAATCTATATTTCTATGATAATTTATTTCTTATTCCACTTGTTAAATGTCATTGATTGTTTATATAAAAGTTCTGATAATCCCACTGAAACAGATATACTCAGTAGATAGTAATTTTAGTTTTTTCTGCAAGTTAAATTGTTTCTTTTAACTGTATAGTACATTTTTCCACTCAAATTCCAGAAAGCAGTGGGTTTTTTTCCTTCTTTTGAGCAAGTTTCAACTGTCTTTCCCCAAAGAGTTATACTATTTGTTAAATTTTTGTAATCATAGGTTTCCTCTGTTTCAACTGACTGTGCCTTTACTTATCAGTATAAGTATGCTACCAGCCTATCAGCAAATCTGACCTCAGTGATAATTCCATAATATTGCTGACTGCAATAAAAGTTCCAATGATAATCAGACAAAGTTTATTATATAATCAAAGTGAGTATTCAAACCCAGGAAACAGTTGACAGAGTTTACTCTGAAGAATTGTTCCAGTGATCACAAGTTTAAATGTAGTTTATGTAGGAAGAGTGAGTCACTGACATTAAAAATGTAATTATTCTTTACTGGGGGCTAGGGTGACTTCTAATTCTATTTTAACCTGAATATATGTTGATTCTACCTCTGCACAGAGAAAGGCAATGCTGAGGTCACTTCTCTTCCTTTCTAATGAATGAACTGTGCTGATGCCAAGACTGTATACCCGTTGTTTAAATTTCCTTTTTGCACCTCCTTGGTCATAAGTGGGGGGCTGATAAGACTGGCTTTACCAAGCGGGCAGCAGATTTTTTTTTTAAAGATTTATTTATTTATGCATTCAAGCTGGGGTACAGACCAGAGGCATGGGGCGGTGAGAGGGTTCACCAGAGACAGAGTGGGGAACTGAACAGGCAGATCGACGGAAATACACTCCTGAGAGGAGTAGTGGGCGAGGCAGGAGAGGTCTGCTGAGCCATATGGGAATCTCCCCACTGGGTGTCGAACCCTTGTTGCTGCTGCCAGCAGCTTCACAGTGCGGTGCCTAACCACTGTGCCACCAGCGAGGCCCGCGGGCCGTAGATTTTTGCATAAGCTGTTTCATTGATTTCAAGTGTGTAAAAGATGACTTGGCTGTCTTGTCTGCTAGACCAGGGAGGACTCATTCCCCAAACATTTTACTGTGTGTTTACAGTATGCATTGATACTTTTTCATTCATGATTAAATGCACTATCAAGATATAAGAATTATTTAGGGGGCCTCCCTGGTGTTGCAGCAGTTAAGCGCTGCGCTGTGGAGTTGTTGGCAGTGGCAATGAAAGTTCGATGCCCAGCTGGGGAGAATCCCACATGGTGCAGCAGACCTCTCTTGCCTCTCCCGCTGCTCTCCTCAGCAGTGTGTTTCTGATCTGCCTGTTCTGCTCCCCACTCTGTCTCTGGTGAAGCTTCTCGCCACCCCACACCTCTGGCCTGTACCCCAGCTTGTATGCATAAATAAATAAATCTTAAAAAAAAAGATATTAGAATTATTAAAAAAAAAACTCGTATCTTTACAGTCATTGTAAAAGGATCCAAAGACCAAGGGATTTTTAAAATGCATATTATAGGTCATATTCTACTTAAACAAACCCTAACTATATGAACATATATCTTTTTAAAAAAGATTTTATTTATTTGTGCATACAAGCTGGGGTGCAGCCCAGAGGTGTGGGGCGGTGAGAGAGTTCACCAGAGACAGAGTAGGGAGTAGAATGGGCAGCTCGACCAAAATACATTACTGAGGGGAGTAGCGGGCAAGACAGGAGAGGTCTGCCATGCTACATGGGAATCTCCCTGAGAGCCTTCCAACTCGCGTGGCCCGCTGCCGCCAGCTCCACAGCACTGCACTTAACCCGTTGTGCCACCAGGGAGACCCTATGGACATATATCTTAATGTATGAATTTTCTATGGAGAAAGAGTCCTACTTAGAATTTCTCACTAATGTTTACTTTCTCCACTTCAATATTTCATTTTTGCTATAGTTTTTTTTTTTTTTTTTTTAATGCTAGCACTGAGCAGTAGAACCTCAAGTCTTGTGAATGAAATTGTTTTGTACCCTGGGAGGATTATGTAATTTCATTAGTCTTGGCCATCTTTAATAGACACATGTTCATATGCTGAGCTTTCTTTCACTGGGGTATTGTATTTTTATATTCAATATGCTTTTTACACAGTAACTTCCAAGCATTTCCTTCTTCTGTGGAATTTTTATGGAAAATAGATGGTAGATTATACCCTAAGCTACATGGTACGGTAGTACTTAAACCCATTATTTAAACCTATTATTTACATCTGAATTTGTATAAACTATGTCTCCATGTTTGGAGATAAGGAATCTTTTTCATACACAGCTAGTAATACATAAAAGAGAGCATTCACCTAAATGGGAATACTGTTGAGAGGGTTAGAGTTTGATGACTGTTATACATCCACATTTTCATGTATGTGTCTATCATGAATTATTACCTAAAAATATCTATGTCTGTATATACAAATATATAAAATATATTTATATTATTTTATATTAATTTACATCATAATCTATATTATATTGTTATTATAATAAAAACTATTAGAAATAATTTATTTTAATTTTTATTTATTTAAATATTAATTATTACAATGATTTATATTACATCTTGTACAGTTATAAACATGATGATATTGTGCATCTGGAATTTGTCTTTTAAAAAAATTGGAGATATCAACTTAACAGCATCTGCACTAGTTAAACACTTAAAGTTGAGTTCTACACCATTTTTACATTTGGAGAAACTGAAGCAGGATAAGTTATCTAGGATCTCCCAATTAGTGGTAGATCCAGAATATAAATCCAGGCTATCTGGCTTTAGAACCAATGCTCTTAACTTTCTGCTTCTCATATACAATTACCTAAAAATAATCACAAGGCACCAAAATCAAGGGACAGTTCTTATTTGAAATGTGGTTATTCAGGTTGCCCAGAATATGTGTATGTGGATCACTTTGATAAACCCTTAGATTAATAATAGGACTTTGATCCTATCAGACTTTGCCTGCCATCAATCCCACCCCACATAGCCTGCTGATTCCAGTTAGAGAAACACTGGTCATTTGAAATGGCAGTCTGAAATGGCAGATTCTAAAGCCAGAGACACAAAGTGCCTGTTTGTTATGTCAGGTTCTAAAATAGGTGCCAGAGATGTAATGAGAAACAAGGATGTGGTACCTCCCCTCTCAGAGATGTTAGCAGATGCAGACTTAGCATTTAATGTTCCCTGGTTGGTTTCATATGTAGTTTATCTAGGTTGTGAGTCTTGAAAGTTTGCATCTCCATAGTTTATACAGTAATGCTTAAAAATGCATGAACTCAATCACCTTGTCTTGTTCTTCAAAGATTCTTTAGGGACTTCGCAAAATATAGCAAACAAATTATTATTGTGCATTGCTTGAAAGGTATTGATTACTTCACCCTGGACTGACTCATATAGTTGCAGTAAATATGCTTCTCATTTTCTCATACAGATAATTTATTTCCTTTTCTCTAATAAGCCTTAGAAAAACGAAAGCACGCAAAATGATTTAGTGAAATGGATATGGATTTGGAAGGCCAGATACTTTGAACAATAGGTTTTTACTTTCCTGGCATTTCTTTGGGAAGTTTTGCAAATACTGAATTTATGTTCTGTAAAAGAGAATTATGTTAGAATGATCTGGGTACATCACATCAGGTTTTATTTTATTTCCACGATACACATTTATTATGATCTGGAGACATATATGAGAAAAATTTCATATATTAATGTGATTACATTTTGAGTACAAAATACTTAAATACATAGGAATCTAAAATTCCTATGCATAAATAAATACACATTCTTCTTTTAAAAATTATTTTATAAGAAAAAAACCTACATAGGAATGTGCTAAATTGAGTGTAGGTTTTTAAACTATTCAATGAAATTTTATTGATAAAGAATAATGCCAGAAAGTTATTGAATAATTTAGAATTGCTCTTTTAAGTCAGTAATGTTAATTTATCTAATCTTAGTGCTTAAAACATCTAAAATTTCTGGATATGGTGAAGATGTTTATGTAATGGGAACTGTAGCATGAAGATATACTATGACTCAATTCTTTTTAAAACTTGTTTTGAATTTTCAACTCTTTTTAATGAATATTTTTGCATCCTCAAACAATAACCTTTAATGTGGACCTGAATAAGCTGGTCTTTGGGAAGAACCAAAAACTCTCCCATACAATTGTTGGCAAAGGCCACAGAACAAGTCAGAGTCCCTAGTGAAGACAAAAATAGTGACACGCTATTGTAACGCATACCATTCCTGAAGTTTGACAATCAAAGGGTAATTCATTATCACAAGTTCTAAAAGTCTATTTTGAACTAAATATTTTGATAAAATAACTATGCATAAAACTAAGTGCTCCTTGATATACTATAAACAGTACCTTCAAATATATATCATGTTTTTTAAAAATATGTTTTTAGCTATAGTTTAGCATGTATATGCTGTACCTCAAAATTACAAATCTTAATCATAAATGTGTATTCCAGGTACATTACTAGCATCCAAAATTATTAAATTTTTAAGCATAATATTGCAAAATATTGTAATATATTCTATTGAGGTAACATTGATATAACACTGTTTATGATTTATTTATTTTTTTAAAGATTTATTTATTTATGCATACAAGCTGGGGTACAGGCCGGAGGTTTGGGGCAGCGAGAGGGTTCACCAGAGACAGAGTGGGGAGCAGCACAGGCAGATTGTTGGAAATACACTGCTGAGGGGAGCAGCAGGCGAGGCAGGAGAGGTCTGTCGCGCCATGTGGGAATCTCCCTGGCTGGGCATCGAACTCGCGTCATAGCTGCTGACAGCTCCACAGCGCAGAGCTTAACCTCTGTGCCACCAGGGAGGCCCCTGTTTATGATTTAGAGGTACATATTTACACCTTTACAGATGCAGCACAGAATAATTTAAAGAAGGCAATTCCATTTGTCAGGCTCCACGGACAGTGAGCAGCTTGGTGTGGCCGATCTGACTCAGCTTGCTCCCCTTGGGGCATTTCACCTGCTCGTCCTCCAGTTGCTGTGCTTATTCTCCAGTCTGCAGAATGGCCTCCTCTGGCACTAACTTAAATACCTGCTCAAATAGCACCTCAGACCAGTAAAATTTCCCTTCCTGGCCCCTGTGAAAAACCCATGCAACTCCAGTTTGCTCTCTTTTACCCTGCTATACTTTTTCCCCAGGCATGTATCGCCACCTCCGGTCTATGTATTTCTTTACACATTTGTGTTTTCTGCCTCTGCTCTCTAGAATAGGAGCTCTGTGATGTCAGCACTCTGTGCTCTTCTTTACCTGACTTTCCCTATCTCCCCTAGTGGTGCATTGGAAACAGTAGGTGCTCAGTCAGTATTGGGAAGGAATTCACGTGATGTTCTCTTCTCGTCTCTGCCAGCTTCCGGTCCTTTCATGGTGTTGACATCTTGCTGTACTTAGTGTGATTCTAGTGTTTTCAAAACATGTGTATCCTTTCCTCAAATAAAACTTAGCCTCTAAATGCAAGCCAACCACAACATGGACTGCTCAGCGTAAAGCACGGTAATCTTTTACAATGCTGGAAATAAAACCAAAATGCAACAAGACTGACTGCCAAGAACACGTTGAGAGGCTGTGTTGTAGTTTCCTTCCTTCAAGAGTGGTTTGAGAGATGTAAGAGATTTTCAAGCACAATGTTGGTTTTTCACTTTGCCAAATGTAGGACCTTGAGATCTTCTTTCCCTATCTCCGACATGAATCTCCCTGGGTCTTTTGCTTTTCTCAGCCTCTCAAGTATTAGGAAACAGTGATCACAGGCACTTTCTAATTTTAAAGAAATGCATACTCATGAAATTCATAATCAGACAGTTGGGGCTCTTATTAAATGTTCATAAAATTGAACTTTGAAACTCAGTGTGTAGTAGAAGTGACAACAACTCTAATACAATAAACATATATGAGCCTTTTGGACAACTGCTATAAAGCTACAGATATTAAAAAAATACATTATCTAGAAGAGCAATGTACCATGTAAACTCCTTTGCTTGGCCCTATGGTCTAAATGCTTCATGGGCCTCATTCAGCTGAAAAACACAAACTAAATAGTAAATAATAGAAGCAATTTTATAAATCCAGTAAGACTTTATTAAAAACTTGCCAAATGATTTTCAAAGAAAATTAACCCAAAAGGGCATCTTTTCCTGTCAACAGGTAATTTGCAGCAAGCAAGGATTCTTTTGCTAAAAAAAAAAAAAAAAAAAAAGGACAAATATTTCAAAGCCAAAAATAATGAGTATGTGATAAAAATGAAAGATATAAATAATTCAAAAAGTTTCCCTCCCCGTTAATTTTAAGGGGGGAAAAAGTGACTAGAATTTGTCACTAATTTCCCAGTGCTATAGTCTGTGGATGACCTATTTTGATATTAGGAGCCACAATAGGAGGAACACAACAGTGAAGGAGGAAATGACAAAAACAGTGGTGAGGCTCTACCCTGGGAGGGAGTGTGGAGGCCTAATGTGACAAGCCCCAGCCCTGTGAATCAGTGGGTTGTGTCAGCCATAAGAATGAGAGACAGACCATGGTCTCTAGAATAAAGAAATAGTCTACACTTCAGGAAACCTGACTGTGGTTAAGAAATCATTTTAAAGATGAAAATAACAAATTGGTTAAACCAATATGCGTGGCTTCCAGGAAGAATATATTTCTTTAGGCTCTTCCCATCCTCAGTGGTTTGCCTAGTGGGACTTTCTTGGGTATGGGAAGCAAGAGACAGTTGATTGTGTGGAAGTTTGATTGTGATATTTTGTTTTTAATGGGTTTAGAAAATGAATAATCCCTCACTGGAGAACACTTAGTTACTCAGTTTTAATTCCCTACACAATTTACTTTTGCTATTAGTTCTTCCATGAGTTTCCCTAGTTGAAGAATCCTAAAATAAGGGTGGGGGTGGTTGAAGACAAGGAACGTGACACATTTTTTAAATTATGTCTTTGATAAAAGGTCTTAGTGGAGTCTGTTTTAATTTTCATTTACCTCAACAGATGAGGTTTACCAATCATCATCTTTTTTCTTCCTTACCTTTTTTTTCTTACTTGCCCCAGAGAGAGAGTGTATTGTTATTAAATTGTGATCACAGTTAGTTTCCATCATGCTATCAGCAGTTTTACATCCTAGATTTCTCTTTGGGACTTTGTCACTCATAGAATAGTGAGAAAATGTATGTAGTCACATGAATTGAAAGGAATATTGCTTATGGTTTGAAAATATTGCCCTCTCTGTCTATAAAAAATAAAAGTGGCATGAAAAATACAACCCACCAAAAGAAACTTTTCAGAAATCAATCATGTGGCTGAGCTCAATTTAACAAAGATCGTGGACATCTCATCTAACATGGTATCTTGAACTGTTTCAAGAAACAGTGGAATGAAATTACTATCTGATTAAAACTGATTTTAAAAAAAAGAAAGTCAGCTTCGACACTCATTAAATAAACCTAAGGTTCTACATGCACTCTGGGACTCTTTGTTTTAAGTTAGCTCTGTTTTTCTTGCTCACAATCAATGCTAATAAATTTCCTACCATGGTAAGGGAAATGATGGTATCATTCTATTTACTACTGATATTTTAATCTACCTCCTTGATCTTGAGCCAGATGTTATTTGTTAAGAATAAAAATAGTCTTGCTTTTGTAAGACAGAGTTGTTCTTAGCCCTGGATGCATTAGAATCACCTGGGGAGTTTTATAATCTACTGAACTCTGGGTCTCACCAGACACTGATTTAAAGTGGTCAGAAAAGGAGTCCATCATCCTAAATTTTAGAGCTCCCCCGGTGATTTTAATGTGCAGTAAGATTATGGACCAATAGTTTAAAGGCTAGAATTCTATATTTGGTTGACTTTTCCCCCATCAGCTAGTTTAGGCTAAATCACTTAGTATGTATGTGACTTTGGTGCTTCATCTTTTAGCTTTTTCATATATTGAATAGGGCATTAATAGTACTTATCTAACAAAATCATTTTGAGACTCCAAGGAATTAATGGATTTTCAGCATTTAAAGTAGTGTCTGAAACATAATAAGTGCACAGAAAGGTTAGCTGTCATCAACATTATCATCTAATTTTTAAAATGAGATAATAATCATTTGGTTTACTTCTTTATGTATACTTCCTTTGGTTTACTTCTTGGTTTACTTCTTTATATATACTTCCTAATTGAGCTCTTCTGGAACATCTACTAACTGGTGCTATCACTATACAATCACACAATGTCTCATGACTTTTTGATCAGTGACAGGCTTCATATACATCGGTGGTCCCAGTAGCTATACCAGATAGCCTAGGTGTAGAGTAGGCTATAAATACCATCTAGGATTATGTAATTACACTCTATGGCATTCACCCAACAGCACAATTATTTAATGATACATTTCTCAGGAAGTATCTTTGTCACTATACAATGAATGACTGTATTATAAAACTCAATGAAATGTTTGCTTTTATTCTGGGTCACTCAACTGTTATATTACCTTGCACAAATTAACTTAATTTCTTCATTATATTTATAGCATAGAGTTACTGTGAGAATTAACTGAAAAAACTGAATAACACATAGTAAACAATCCATGAATGTCTCTATAGTTATTACTGTTTTTATTAGTTTTGTAGTACTATTGCTATTACTAGCTGCAGCGTTTAGGAAGATAACTAATTTACAATAGACACATTTTTGTGGACACATTTTTGTATTTGTGTGTGCTTTTAGCCAAACTAAATAATCACTTGGGTAAAATAACCATTCTGAAATAAATCACACAAATAGCACTAGCCTCCTCTCTAGTCAGCATGACTCCTATATCGGGAAGCACAAGAACAAGAACAAAAATATAAGCATGACATCCTTAAATTTTGAATCTTTTAAATCTTTACAGTCTCTTAGAAAAATCACACTTTACATGCAGCATTACATGCAAATATTACTAAAGAAGCTTCTTGAGATCCCAAATACTGGCCTCTGTGAAGTCATGACCTTTAGGCACTGACTTAGGTTTTTCAATCATGTGTCTTGACTTAGTAATAAGGAGCAAAGCAAGGAGTTGCCTTGACAATGAAAAAAGGGTAGATTTTCATTTACACTTTTTACAAAATTTAATGCACGTTCCCTTAGGTTACAGGCAGGATGGGTTCATGAGCTCAAACTTGAGTTGTAATAATAGACATGGAAAGAAAAAGCATCTTTTCCCATCTCCATATTATCATTTTATGCCTCTATTTTCACACCAAATTCTTAATGATTTGGTCAGTAAATTATGCACAGTCATAATATACCTTTAATCTGTTACCATGTTTTAGGTGTTTTAAGTATGGCATTAAGATACCTAGTTTTCAGGAGCACTAGAAAGGGAAGGTTAGATATGATACGCTTTGCTAGATTTAGTCTGTGTCTTGAAGAAATTACTTAAATCCATGTCCTGAGTGAAGGAGAAAAGAGAGAAACCTATTATAGTTGGAAAAATTAAATGAAATATAATCACTAAAATACTTTATTCTAACATCATATCCTGCTAAGTGTCACATCCATGCCCTTTAGAGAAAAAACTCATTTGTTGTAATTTAATATTGAAGGTTCTATTTCCACTGTTATGCATTAAGAGTCATGCAGCTGACAAATCACAAGTGTCTGCAAAAAGTTAACTTTGGATAAGATGATTCTCTAAGATCAGCTTTTTCTCCTGAATTTTCTGTACAAAAATTTATCTTAACAACCCCCTGTAGGTCCATCAGACCCCAAGTTGCACAAATATGTGTATATTTATTAACATCTTTTCAGATACAAAAGCAAGATTGAACTATAGTAATACACACAGAACCTGGCTTTGACTATCTTTAAATTAAATTAATAATTTAGCTAAGCTAATGAGATTCTAAAGCCCAAATTCCTGCATTTTGCTTTCACATCACAGTTCTATAGCTCAGTCATGCCTTTATGAATGGAATACTGTTTATGAGTGGTACCGTCATCATCCAGGCACTGAAGCAAGAGACAGCGCAGCCCCAAGTCTGGTACACCCTCCTGCTGGGCATTCCAGCACCCAGTTCTCACATCTGTCTTCCCTCTTCCCTCACCGGTGACATTGCACTTGTATTGGTCCTCAGAATGATCCTACCATTGAACACATTTCCTGTTTCCTGCTTTGGTTCATTTCCTGGGCTGCTGCAGAGGGGAGTTTCTAAAATGTAAATGTAGTCCTATTATTCAACATAAAGACAGGTCACAGTTATCAGATACTTTTTGCACCCAACATTCCAGATGTTAAAAATATTCATTCATCAGTCAGGGCATTCCTTCAGGTCACATATAAACCAGATACCAAGACCTCAGTAGACCAGATGCCAAATAAAGTCACATTTCTTTCAATGTACAGATTTCAATGCCTGAACTTACCTTTCACATGTCAGGATTTCCTCCAAAGAATAACTGCATATTCTACAGGAGATACTGAATAGATTCTCAGTCAGCACAATAAGTCTTTCTCTGTTCAAACCTGCTTTGTTCTAAAACCCAGCACCTTCTTCCCTGCTCTTCTTGCAGCACTCTGTCCCAAGTCCCCTTGCTTAATGACCCTTTGCACAGTTAACTCTAGTCTTCGACATTTAACTAAATGTTTTAAGATGCAGAAGTATAACCAAAGATCTATGAAATAAGAGAAAAGCTTTGCCAAGGTATTACTACTGTTTTGCCTAATTTTACTGTATTGATGAACATCTCATTGGGATTTTTTTATTTTGCTTCTTTGCTTGTTGCTTCCTCCTTACCAGCTGTTGTAAATGGTGCTGAAAAAAAAAAAACAACCCTGTAAAATATGCTTTTACATATTTCATTCAACATTGTTATACTCCAAGTACATTTTTAAAAGTGTGAGTGCTGATTCAAAGAAGATGAATGTTTTAAATTTTATTTTTAGATTTCTGTTCATTTAAATGACTTCCCTTGAGGTATTGTTGGTTTATAGCATTGTATGTGATTCAGAGTTATAGGATCATACTTCTTCACATGTATGTTCACACCACACTGACCATCATAGATTTTAACAGTTGCTATTCTGGTGATTATTTTCCAAAAAAGCTATAGCAATTCACAATCCCATCAGCACAAGTGCCAGATCTGAATAATGCTCATTTTTTATATCTTACCAGTTTGAAGGAGGAAGAAGAATGTTTGAGAAAAAAGATCAAATGGGCAGTATTTGATGATTCCTCCCAAAATCGAGGAAAGGAAGAAAAGAGTCTGTAGCATTGGTAACCAAGTGATTCTGGAACTAGTAATTTAAATAGGGAATCATGAAGAATTAACATATGTGATGGGCAAATTGTGCAGTGAAGTTGACTACTGGTTATCAGTCCAAAGATTAGTTGAAAGGTCCAGCCTAGAGAAACAGGTCTTGAAGTAATTAAATGAAATTCAGAAAGAGCATTTAGACTAGATATTCTAAACCTAGAGTTCTTGGAAAGGTTTTAGGAGGTTTTGTTATTCATAAACTTGACATACTAATGCCAATTAGAAGAGTTGAGAAAGGAGACTTAGAAGGAATTCTTTAAGAGGAATTCTGTGTGTTTGTGTGTGTGTGTGTGTGTGTGTGTGTGTGTGTGTGTCTGTCTTTGGGGACTTAGACATTAAAATTAGAGCTTCCAGGTTTGATTGTTGGATTTGATGTAGTGTGTATGAGAGAGAAAGCAATAAGATTTTATGTTTTACTTCACCTGGGATACTTTTAAAGGATGGTATTGTCATATTTTGAGATGGGGAAGACTCCTTGAGGAACAGGTGAATGAGTAAAAGAAAGAGTGAGTGATTTTTAATAGAAATGCAGCTGTACCTTTATCACAGTGACTTAACTAATGATAATGTTTTCCTAAACCTTTCTAGACCATTGTAATGAACAAACTAATTACATTACATTTACATTTATTAGTTTCCCATTTGCATGTGAGCCATGTGTTATAAAGTAGTTGGCCTTGCAAGTAGGTTAAATATGTCTCCAGGAAACCCTCTTCACAATATTAATTTGCTTAACAAGCTCTTCTTAGATATTTGATATGGAAATTTAAATTCAGATGAGAAAGAATGTCTCAGTATCTGAAGTCAGAACTGATGACTTTATTCTTACTACAGTCATGTGTCACTAGGCAGGGCTCTATTCTGAGAAATGCATCATTTGGCAATGTCACTGATTGTGCAGATGTCATAGAGTGAATTAGGCAAAAATGGATGGTATAGTCTATTGCACACCCAGCCTACGTGGATGGGACCACTGTCATATATGTTGTCCACCAAGGACTGAAACATTAAATGAAGAATGACTGTATTATAAAAATCAGACCTCATGAGGATATACGTAATTGAAAGAGAACTCTTGCAAATGTCTAAAATTTGCTCATTTTAACACAACACAAGACAGGTTGCTTTTATTCATTTCACTTTATATGGACTTAGCAAATTATTTAAAAATTTATTCAGAGCGTTTGCCATAAGCATACACCAAAGTACACATGGTGTGAACAGTGTGAAAGTTATGAAGATACCAGGTTGTATGTAGGGTCTCCTCCATTCACTAAAGTCTTTAACATGACCTGCAAGCCCTGCAGAATATTTGGTCTCGAGTTCTGTTATCATCACTGATGTTTTTCTTTCCTTTGATCTCTGAGCACTTATCAACCTGATACTCTGTTGGGTTAACTGTATGTCCTTACTCCCAACTCAGGATGAGCCTTCTACCTCTACCCACAAAAATCAATGTTTCTACTCATTCATCTGATCGTAACTTGCTGATCATTTATTCAGAGAAGCCTTCTGAACTCCACTTTTTTCTAAGACTCTATTTCATATTTATATTTCTTATGATAGTTGATATTTATTTGTGTGTTTGTCTATTTCCCTCATACATGCTCCATAAGGGTGACTTTATCTGTTTAGTGCACATATCGTGTCCATTACACCGTCATAGTAGCTGTCCATGGCGAGTGCTTAACAAATAGCTGTTGAGTGAATATATGAACATAATTCATCTGCCTGAAGTCACCTAATGAGTGGCAGAGCTGAGGTTTCGATTTCTCTTTCATCTGAAGAGAAATCAGGGAGAAATGAGTTTAAGTTTGCTTCCATGCCATAGGAAAAAAAAAATAGTTATTTACGAGTAATTAGTTATGGGCAAATTCTTCTCAAACACACACATAAATGCTCACACAAACAAATGCAAATTGTAACTGAGCTGCAAGATATAAATCAACTCTGCCTAGCCCCTGTAACTGTTTCTCCTGGCTTATCTTTCCATGGGCTTAAAGCTACTTTCTAGCTACCTGTACATGGTTGTATTGTGTGACACTTCAAGCACTGCATATATTCTTTTATTTAACAAATATTTATTGACTACCTACTGTCAGCATCTCTAGTTATTCACAATGAGCAATAAACAAGGTAAACAAAGTTGTTTCTGTTTGCAAAAATGATTTTTATTCAGGTGGTGAAACGGCCATAAATTTGTGAATTATTATTGGTTGATGCTTCTTATGAAGAGAATAAAGCATAAGCCATAAGAAAATAGGATGCAATGCAAGGAGAGAGGCATTTTTTAGACTGGATAATCACTTTTTTTTTAAAAGATTTATTTATTTATACATACAAGCTGGGGTATAAGCCAGAGTCATGAGGCGGTGAGAGGGTTCACCAGATACAGAGTGGGGAGCAGAACAGGAAGATCAGAAATACACTGCTGAGGGGAGCAGCGGGCGAGGCAGGAGAGGTCTGCCGCACCATGTGGAATTCTCCCCAGCTGAGCGTGGAACTCGCATCGCGCGCTGCCGACAGCTCCACAGCGCAGCGCTCAACCGCTGCGCCACCAGGGAGGCCCTGGGTAATCACTCTTTAGAGTTTCTAGTCTTGGGCTGAAATGGCAAGTAGCCAGCAGTGCAGAGTCTAGAGAGGAACAGCGTGTGTAAAGTCCTTTCCAAGATAAAAAGAAGCCTGGAACAGAAGGAAGACCAACGTGGAGGGAGCATGTGAGTGAGAGGGAAGAGCAGGGGCTGAGGTTAGTAGGGGTAGACAAGCATGACTTGAATTTTAAGTACAGAAAGAAACGTTGTGGGTAATTTAAGCTTGAGGGTAAAATGATCATTTAAATTTTACTACCATTTCTGCTGCTGTGTGGAAAATGGATTAGAAGCCAGAAATAGTTAATCAACTGTTGCAGCAGACCATGCTGTCAAGGGTCATGGTTTGGTCCTAGGTAGAGATGGAAAGAAATAGATATATTCAGAGTAGATGACTCTATCCTTTTCTCCCAGAACATCTCTTTCTTGTGGATTCTTTACATTGATTACATTTACCTTCTACTTAAGTGACTGAAGTAATAATTTCAGTTATCTTTCTTTTTATTCATCCTCAAACAGTTCAGCAAAGCCTATCAATGACCAAAAATAGCTTGCATTAATATTTCTTTCCTCATCTCTCTTTTCACTGCCTTAGTTCCATAATCTATTGCATAACATTTTAAGAGATTGTAACTGTTCTTTCTGTCTTAATTTCTCAGGTCCCTCAAATCTATATCCCAATTCTGTCACAAGAGTTGCATGTAAAACATGCTCCCTTTCAAATTACTATTGTAAATATTGTGTGACTTCTCATTGCTGATAACAGTCTTTTCCTACAATTTTTTTTTTGCTGGAAGCAAAGCCAATTTTATAATATACATTTTATCCTAACCCCAAAAATGTAAAGATGAGCTCTTCTTAGCAAATGCGCTCTCTCCCCCTCTGTCCATGTGTATATCATAGTACGCAAGGCACATGCTCTTAGTATCTCCCAACCTCCTAGCACCACTCACCATCCATGAATTCCATGCTCTGAAATTCCATATGCTTTACCTTTCTATCCATTTGAAAGTCTTCTCTCGCCCTGGTTTTTCATTTCTGCACCATGAATTCAACCTCTCAAAATGTTTATCAAACATCTCTGTATTATAATATTGTTTCTATTAGCAAAGAAAGCAAAAACAACCTAATCACATACCAATTAGGGTGTGTCATGTTCTCTTAATAAAGTTAGATAAGTATGTTGTATATTTTTAATGAATCTTTTTAATGAGGAAGAGATATCCTCGTTTCTGTTGCTGAGAGAGTAATTTTTCTTTGTAATCATCGGATTCTCTTAATACCAGTATCTTCCTATATTCAGTCATTTTAAAGAATCTTCTGCTTTGCAAAAGAAAGAAATATGACATGTTCTCTTTCCCAACTATTTCCCAGGGAACTCCTAATTTCTTGATTAAAAGTTTAATTTCATTGTTTAGTCTTACACAGTAGGTGTTACTCTTTGGCATTTATGGTAAAGATTTATAACAGTAATGAAATTTTCCAAACTAAATAGAAGTAACCCCATAGGCAAACAAATGAGTACAATTTAATTATTTTTCTCTAATAAAATTCTCACTGTGTACAATATCCAGTCATTCTCTTCACTATGAATTTTAAATGCACATTTGTGATTTAGAGTCAAAGTTTAAACATATGCTGATTTGAATTTCCTTGTACTACTGGTATATACTACTATTTGCATAGTTCAATTCCTCCAGCATTAAGAGAGAGAAATATATATGCTATATGCAAGGATGTTTATATTTCCTTATATGCCTCTTAAAAATAAACAAGACTAGGGCCTCCCCGGTGCTGCAGCGGTTAAGCCCTGCGCTGTGGAGCTGTCGGCAGCAGCGACGCGAGTTTGACGCCTGGCCAGGGAGAATCCCACATGGCGCGGCAGACCTCTCCTGCCTCGCCCGCTGCTCCCCTCAGCAGTGTATTTCTGATCTGCCTGTTCTGCTCCCCGCTCTAGCTCTGGTGAACCCTCTCGCCGCCCCACACCTCTGGCCTGTACCCCAGCTTGTATGTATAAATAAAAAAAATAAATGTTTAAAAAGAAATAAATAAACAAGACTAAAAAATATTCAAGACCTATTACCCTTATTCAACTGAAGAATTCATAAAACGTGAACTGTATATAGTAGAGAAAGGATACATAAGAAACTTCAAGTTAATAATAAAAGATAAATAAAACCAGGAAATAGATGGGCAAGTTGACAGGTGAATTCCATGCAGGAAATAAACTTGGTGGGTTGTTGAAGTCACTAATAATAACGAAAAATGCAGTTTTAAAGTAGTAAGATCATTTGCAACCATAAGATTGGCAAAATTTAAGAAGTAGATAAGGATTTTCAGAAACAGTTTTAGATGTAAGTAAGATGGCAGAATTGGAGGTTCCTCATCCATTATTCCCCCTACTTATTTGGTAGGACAAAGGTCTTTATAGATGTTTTGGCATACTGGTCAGAAATTGCAAAGTTCTGTTGGAGTCCCGGACTGGGGCAATCTGTGTGAGCAGACAGGCCTGTGCCTAGGTGGCAGACATGCCAATGGTGCTCTCAGCTAGAGACCCAGAAGCAGCTCCACTGAGGCCCAGGACCATTTATCCTTGGTTCTGCCACTAGCTAAGGGTCCTGCCACACCATGGGGTCCATGAGGAATTATGTCCACCCATGCTTTGGGAAATGAAGACAGACCTCAGTCCTGGTCCTGGACACTGTTGTGCTCTTGACCATGCTCCAGTCCTCTCAGCCTAGGCCTGAAAGCCCCTGCCGGCGAGCCCACTGTTCCCTGGTTATATAGCTGAAACAGCTTGGAGAAAATCTTGTTGTAATGCTTCTTAAACTAAATATTGTATGTTGGGGCTATTGTGTATTTTACTTATATGGAACAATATTCTTTTTCCACTTAGAAATAATAGATTTGGCCACAATGAAATAATCATTTTCTTACCACACAACTAATATACATTGAATTAGCTGTTACTAAACCTCTGGAGCCTTCTCCCAGAAAGTAAATATGGCACCAACAGCATATTCATAGATGCTTCTAACTGATGACAGATTATCTTGTTAGATTGCTTTAGAGGCATTGTAGGTCATGTTTTGTAATCTTAGTTATCTTCATGCTTCCTTGGCTAGCTGAAAGCATATTGATCACATTTTTAATCAGTCTTCACTCAATAAGACTTGATAAATGAAAAGAAATTTATAAATCAAGCTAATTGACTGAACATAGGCATTTACTATGATTGCTAGGGTCATTGTTTGGCATTCAGATAGAAAATTTCAATAGAATATTTGGTGTGATTAAATAATCTTAGATAGCAGTGTTTTGTTTTTAAATATCTAATCACTATCATTTCAATCACAGTGTTTATGAGCAGTGGGCCAATTATAAAGATATAAATTTTGTCTTTCTTCAAGTAGACATTGAGTTCACTTTTCAGCACACAAGCAAGAAATAAAAACTCAATTAAGAATAATTTCATGGATCCCAAATAGCTTTTAGTTTTTCAGAAAGGCCATAAAAAATTAACGTTGGTACAAATGGATTTTCTGTACTAGTGAAACTTTTGTCTCATTCTCTCTCTCCATTTTGGAGTTATTCTGCATTCTTTTACTTTGGGATATGGTCAGTCCAGACTATCCAAAGGTTTGTGATATTGGAAATCACTAACAGTCTTAACAAAATAAAGCACTCACTGCATCACTATCATAATAAATTGGAATAGTAGAGTGAAAAGAGAAGAGTAGAGAGAATTGGATTTTGAACACAGTGTTACCAATTATTGGTTACATTATTTGACAAAGGGACTTTCAAATCTCAGGAAGCAAATTCTGAAATCAATTAAAAGGATCAAATGTGACAATATATCTATATGTATGTTGAGGTTTTTAAAGTCGCAAAAAAAGTAAGGTAATAGTATAATTAATAAAAGACATTTCTTTTTTTAATTTTTTTTTAATTGAGGTAACATTGGTTTGCAACACTGCATATGATTCAACAGTATAGGTTGTACTATATAGTACAACTCTTCAGATGTATGTTACCACAACACACCCACCTCCAAGGCTTCCATTATCATCCACCATAGTCCACTGGGTTCTCTCCCTTCTTTGTTCTTCACTACTAATGTCCTCCAATAGCCTCAATTCTGAGGACTTGCTTTGGTTGAGTTTTACCTGTAACTTTGTTTTGTTTCTCTATATTCCATATAAAAGATAGTGTGGTCTCTAGACTTTTCTTTCCACCCACTGCCTGTTCAATGAGCTATTGTTTTCTCTTGTGTCTCCACTGTTCTGTCTGTCCAAGGGACATCCCAATTTCACCCCAAGCCACAGAACTTTGACTGTTACAAGTTCCTCTTGGAAGCAAAACAAGGAGCCTTCTCTGTTACCATGTTGGTGATGTCTGTCTCAGGAGGTAGACTTTCTGATGCTTTTAGTCACTAAGAGTAAAGAAGATCTAGAAATACGCATTGAACAAGTAATTGCATCTGAGAATGAAAATCGTTTGTTTTGTTTAAAGTTAAAACCCAGCTAGGGGGCCTCCCTGATGGTGCAGGGATTAAAGTCTCAACACTATCAAGCTATCACCAGCCACTGCAGCATGAGTTCAATCCCTGCCTAGGGAGCTAACCCACATGGTGCAGCAGACCTCTCCTGTCTCTCTCTCTGCTTCCCTCAGCAGTGTATTTCAGTAGATCAACCCTTTCTGCTCCCCACTCTGTCTCTGGTGATTCCTCTCACCCCCCAGACCTCTGGCCTAGACCCCAGTTCATATATGCATATGTAAAATAAATCTTTAAAAAAACAGTGAGGGTCTCCCTGATGGTGCATTGGTTAAGCGCTGTGCTGTGGAGCTGTTGGCAGTGGCAATGCGAGTTTGATGCCCATCCAGGGAGATTCCCACATGGTGTGGCAGACCTCTCCTGCCTTGCCTGCTGCTCTCCTCAGCAGTGTACTTCCATCTATCTGCCTGTTCTGCTCCCCACTCTGTCTCTGGTGAACCCTCTTGCCGCCCCATGCCTCTGGCCTATACCCCAGCTTGTATGCATAAATAAATCTTTAAAAAAAAAAATCTAATACTGTTTTTCTAAAGTAATAACATGTAAAGCAGGTAACAAATTAACATCATAAAGGTAATTGCAAAATATTGCAGTTGACAGACAGTAATCCATATGAGTTTAGTTTGCATATTGACATTAGCTCCTTGCAACTGGATAGACCTTTACTACTGTCCGGCCTTAGACTACATAAATGCTTATGATGGGTGGCATTTTTGCTCACTTAAGAAAGTTTTTATTTCAAATCAGTAGCAAGGAAAGTAGGTACATGAGTTTCTTGTCTATCTTGTTAGTGTCAATCTGGGCAGCATAAAAGGCATGCTATTGTTTGCTCTTTGTATAAGTAAAGAAGAACAAACATTTTGTCTGAGAAGTAGCAGTGATTGCTTGTATTTAAACAGGACTCTCAAATTTGCTGCTTAAATAGTGGCAACAAATGAAGGAAGGCAAATTCTTCTCATTTCGCTAGAGAAATTAGACTTTATCTTGGCAAGTGGTAAAACTACTCTGCAGATAAAATAATATCAAATTGAAATTTCTTTGAAGTATAAGAAAGGATTCTGTCAAAATACACATGGTTATATATGCGATAAGTGTTCTTTATAGGAGAAGTACTACATACTTATGATAAATAAACTGTGGGTTGTTTAGTGGTTCTTAACTGCAAACTAAGCAGAGTGGAGTACTGCCAAAGTGGATAACATTCCTGGAGGATGTCAAAGTGTTTCATTAGCTGTGATGTGCTTTCATTTGTTTATATTGCTTAACTGTATTTGTCCCTTCCTCCCTCCCCTTGAGTTTGAAATCCTTTTGATAGCAAGATCCACTTTACTTTTAACTCCCCCATCACTTAGTTCGGTGTTAAATACAGGATGCAGTATCCATAATTGTTGTGGACCCACTCTTCATTAATATTCCACCCCCAAAATCTGAAGGCAACTCTTAAATTATCAAAATTTCAAAAAATATTTCTACGTCTTTCAATACAAGAAAGAGCTCAGAAATTCTCTCTACTGGTGAGCAAAGAATAATGTAATAGCATTTCTTCTAAAATGCTGTTGAGGGAATAAGAATTAATCATCTAGGAGTGAGGTGGAAAAGAAAAATAAAACAACTTCAAGCGGTAGTTTGAGGTTTTCAGTGGTCAGTCAGCTATAGAAAGTGTCTGTCCTGAGCATAGCGTTCAATAGCAGTCTTGGCTTCCACTGACGAACCTTGTGCCTATACCATTATGGTGAAGCAAAGTCTGTAATTGAGTCTTGACTCCTCTCAAGGGGGAGTATGCTTGTTTTTATCTTGGTAGAGTTCTCTGGCTAGTCACAGAGGCAGATACAAATCTCTTATGGAGAAAAGCATCTCTAATTCAGGGCTGCTGGAATTCTCAGATTAAGATCAAGCAATTAGTTAAGGAAAATTCAAAGATCATAACCATAAGGAAGTAAGCTACTATGAATGAGAATCAGCAGAATTAAATTATTTAGCTTCCAAAGACTATAGTTATTTAATTGTTCAGAAACAGAATATAGAATAACTTTATATGAACCATTTAAGAAATAGATAACAGGATGACCTTGAAAGGAAAAGAATTATTTAAATCAAAACTCAGTGGTTAGATTGAACAGCAGATTAATGATAATTGAGAATATTAGTGAAATTGAAGACATTTTTGTGAACAAATTACTTTGGATGCTATGAAGAAAACAAAAATGAGGCTTATGAGAGAGGAATTAAGAAAACTGGAGAGTATAATGAAAATATCTAACATTTATTCAGAACCCAAAGTAGAGAAGAAAGTCATGAACATTCTAGAACTTTCTGACATGGTAGAGCATTGTCCAGTATGTCCCAAGTTGAATAGACAAGCAGTGATCTATCCCTGGGCCCAACATGGTGATAGTGTAGACTACCAAAACAATATGATAACCTAAAAGCAACCAAAAGGAAAACTTCCCTATCAGGAATGCTGATTTGATCAAGAATACAAAATCAATAGCAACTAAGAAAGACATAAGACAATGAAGTCATCTTTTTAAGCTGTTAAGAAACAATTTCTTCAATATTCTCTTAGCATCTAAGAATATCAACAATGATGGTGAAATAAAGCAATTAAATAACCTAACATTTTAAATGCTACTGTCAACAACTTTTTACTAAAGAAACCTCTAAAGCATCTATTTCGGAAGAATTCAACTTAACTTCTTGGCCTCCTTCGTTATTTCACTTTCATCATTGTGTTCAAAGCATAAGTCAGATTATTTCACACCTTGCACAGCTTACTCCCTCCTCTCTTTCAGTTTTCACTCAACTATCATCACCTCCTAAAACCCTTACATGTCTCCCTGTTGTCACCAGGGTACAGCAAACTTTGGTCATAATAAGCCAGATGGTAAATATTTAGACTTTGCAGTCATAAGGTCACTGTCACAGCTACTCAGCTATGCCTTTGAGTGTGAAAGCAGCCAGGGACAATACATACATGATTTGAATGTGGCTGTGTTCCAATAAAATTTTATGTATGGGCATAAAATTAAATTTTATGTCATTTTCATGTGTCATGATGTAGTATTCTTGCTTTTCACCATTTTCAACAATTTTAAAGGGTAGGTTTTTGAATGGACCAGAAATAGGCTGTGTCTGACCCACAGACCAACAGACTGTCCCGAACATTTTCTTTGCTGTAATTTTTCCCGTCATGTATGACAAGATTAATGCCCTATATTTCACTGTGTGTTTATTATCTGTGACTTATACAGAATAGAAGCTCCATGAGGCCCAGGATTAACTGTTTTGTGTATTGTTGAATCTCCAATATAATTGCTCAATAATTCGATAATGAATGAATGAGTGAGTGAATGAATTGAAATTAAAGTGGGAGAAAATTATGACTGGGATAATTGAAGAACTTAAATTCAATTTAAAAGGTAGAGTTCGACGAGTGGAGGAGACATGTCAGTTTAACCATTTGCAGCCTACAAAATGTTCTTTTGGTGGCTTTCTATTGTAAAATGTTCATTGTCACTTCATTGTATAAATTTTCTCTTCATTCCCACAAAATCCCATTGATTCATTAAGAGATACCTTAACGCATCGACCCCCTTTTCTTAGAGTGATCGTAATTCTCCTCCCATCATTTTCCAGATTCTGGAGTTAAATTGACCTACAGTTTATCCTTTTGCACTCCTGCTTCTCTGCTGGAGACTATCCTTTCACGTGGCCGCTTTAAGTGATCATGCTCACTTAACTATTTAGGACTTAATTTTCTGAGTATATTGCCTTTATAATTACCATTAAATTCCTACTTCTCTTAGATGAACTAAAGAAGTTAGCAAAGTTCTACAACTTCTATCTTTGGCTGAAGAAAATAAAAGTGTTAAATTATAAGCATTAGAGCATCGCTTAATTTCTAGGAACTATTTCAAGATCCTGAAATTGGATTTAATAATTATGTAATGGACATTAAACATTTATGAGACAAATGGCCTACAATTTAATTAGATAGTTAGTGAACTATTCATAAGATACTTAGTTTTAAGAATAACTAATATGTAATAGCAGAAAAAGATCTTGCCTTTATCATTATTTTTTTTTACATAGAATTGAAAAGCTGTGCCTTTCTTGTACTTCTAGAGAAGTCCTTTTTGTTTTGCTTGTTCAGTTATGAATAATGGGTAAAGATGATACTTGACCACGTTCTTCTGTAGTCAAGTGTCAGATTACTATTCACTTGTTGCATTGCCAATACAAAATTACGGTTTTTGAGAAGCTGAAATTGTATTGCTTTGTGATTTTATACACATACTTGACAAGCATCACATAATCCTGGTTCCTTAACTCAGTATTGAAGATGAGTCTAAAAGAAACCAGAGTTGGCATGTGAGGATTAATGATTAGGTCCAAAATAATTTATTTTGTTCTACCCTCCTTTTCAAGTCTCCTTTGGGCAGTTATTTGGGAGTATGTGTAAATAAGTATTTAATAACCATATTTAGGTGTGCTTGTTATTTGCTTGCTTGCTTCTTTATTTTCTTTTAACAAGTTAGGCCAAGGAAGAGAGGCAGTAAAGGGCGTGAATCATCTTTAAAAATAAACTTGCTCAGAGAAGTGATACAATATTGGTAGACTGAGTAAAGGAATACAAATTCTCTGTATTATATACAATTTTAGAGAAAAATGTCACCAAACCAGTGTTTAAAATCTTTTTATAGATATAAAAATATGCTGACTGTACGCACTTTAACTTAGGAGATAATTCATACAATCTGAATGTGACATTTCAGATATGCACATTTCAAAAATAAAATGTGCATGGAATGTAAAGGTCTTGAGGATGCTGTGTGAGCTTCCAATGTGTGAGTGATAGAAGTTCCAGCAAAGACCTCCCTGGATTTGCCATGAGTTTAGACATACCCAAGCCGTATTTATTTTCACATTTTCAGCAGATGTGACACTTTGGCAAGTGT
Source organism: Scalopus aquaticus (assembly GCA_004024925.1). Classification (NCBI taxonomy): domain Eukaryota; kingdom Metazoa; phylum Chordata; class Mammalia; order Eulipotyphla; family Talpidae; genus Scalopus; species Scalopus aquaticus. The sequence goes on from PVIJ01003601.1 coordinate 31,984, forward strand.
AATGGCTTAAAGTAAAGCATGGCTTCACCTTGATTGGTGTGTCTTGATGGAATATTTTTTTGAAATGATGTGTGAAGACCCTCCATCATTATTTTTCCAAGCACATATCAACAAAGTCTTGGCCCTATAAAAGTACAAATAGAATGCCATGCGTCAGATGATGTGTTTACGTTTTATTTTTAGTCCCTGGAAAGATTTATAGTTTCTGAAAGAATTGCTTTCCTCCTTCTCGTTGTGTTTGATTTGGTCGTCCTAACAGAGTATTCACAAAATTTTCCACTTTCTGCACCATGAGCTCTGTAGTGATTTCTCTCACTGGAATGTGTTTCTTCATACTCATTCTAAGCATGGTTAGTTAGTATCTTCTATTGTCACGTTGATACGTTCTTGCTCTGGATGACACTGCCCCTCGTACATGAATCCTGCTTGTTCACACCATCGTCCCCATCTGCTTTATGATAGAGTAAGAATTGTCTTACCCATTTTTAAAGTATGGGTGACTAGCCAAAATTTCATTTTAATTCACTATTTTGAGGTCTATGGTATATGCATTTCCATAATTTAAAAAAATAAGTATTTTCAATAAGGCTTATTTAGGAAAAAAATTTGCCTTCCCACACACAGTATGTAAATGAGTATCTCTCAGTTGACATCCATCTGATCAAAGCTATTTATTGGCCAATGTAGAAATCAATTAGAGAAGTGATATACAGGGGCTTAAAAAGCTTCCTGATTTCGTCATTGCAGCAATTATTGAGTCTACTCCAGCACAGCTTTGATTATTCATGTAGGATGTCTATACCTCAGTTCTGTATTTTTATTTTTAAATCAAGTTGTCAATTTGCATGGCAAAAAGACCAGATCCCTCCTGAAATTGACTCCTGTTTTTACGTTTCCTAACAATTCAGTTCATAAATAGTAGAAGCCCAAATCTCATCCTCCAGTGAGATTTCTCTAAAATAAATTTTAATAACATCATTATTCCAATCGACGTGTTTCAATCCCTCAGAATGAGCATTATTATATTAGATGTATTCAGACTCACGCGTCACACATACACACTTGGTTGTCCTGTGCAGCTGGAAATCCTTGTGTGTAATATGATTATGGTTGAGAAAGGATGCACATGTTCCTCCCTCTCCATGCCAAAAAGAAAAGAATGAAGTATCTAGTGAATTATTTTGCTTAAGTCATATTTGGACTAGAAACATGCAAAGAATTTGCTTCAAAGGAAAGGAAGATGATCTGCATTTTTGTAGCAGCTTTCTAGATTAGTAAGGACAGACAGCTCTAGGTGTTTTGTAGATATAGATGATGTTTGTATGTTTTGCAGATTCTTAATTTCTTCAATGTCTTTAACCTTCAATACATTCTATTTGTTTTCATTCTTTCTCTAAGCAGCTTGTACTTCGTTATATATATTTCTTAATTTATGTAGCACTTTTACTCAGTAGTTTTACTTCAAATCAACTACATGCTAATTGCAAATCAAGATAAACATTGTACTGATTACTTTTTTCCAAAGGTTTGTGAAATTTAGGTCGCCAGGGGTCTAGGTTTTCCTTTTGGATCACATAAGAGCTATTCCTGTGAGGTAATGGACATCAAAAAAGGCAACTGTTGAAGTAGGATCATCTTCGATGTAGAATAGTGTCTTAATTTAGTAGATAAACTTTAAAATCTGTTAGAAATAGCCACCACCTTTGGAATGACTCTATTACAAATCCTGCTTGCTATTCCTTCAAACCACAGATGTTGGCACTTTGATTGCCATATAAATGAATAGCACTCCACATTGTAGCAATCACACCCATCATAAAAACTAAATGAACATTTTTGTAACACCCACTGGGATGGGACAGATGTAGGAGAGAAAGATTGAACAGACAGGATAAAATATGTCACTGATGAATTGAAACTACCCCTTTAATACAGCATTGTGTGTTGCTTGTCACCTATATCTGTTTTGTTTTATTCAAAGCTATCTTAAAAACAAAAATATTGCATTGAATTTGAGAATGAAAATGAATCATTTCTGTTATCTGTCAGAATTTGTGTTGCCATTTCTAGATGTCTTGTGTTGTTTTCCCTTGCCGTACATACAATTTGGTAAATCATTTTGCAGGGATGCTTTATTCAGAATTTGACTGTAGGCTAAGTATGGCTACAAAGAATTATCATTTCTAAATTGGGAGTGTTGTATTTCATGTGAGTTTCTGTTTCATTGTAGAATTTTTCAAGTTCCTTTCTGTTATTGCATTAACATTTCGTATTTTGTTAACAATGTTTTTCCCCATTCCGGTTTGGTTTCAGAAGGGTTAACATCATGGATAACATTGTTGGCATCTTAGTCTCCAAACTAATTGAAATTCAGACTTTTCCTGTATTTTCCCCTACTGGTGGCTTTGTTCTCAGCCATTTGCTAAAAACAACTTCTGAAAGTCATGTGTTTTTATATAGCCTACCAGTTTCAGAGGTTTGCATACTATCATCATTTTGAAAGAATAAAAAATTTGAAGCAACCTGATAATTCATCTTGTCTAATAGCCTTATACACATTATATACACATAATACTCATGTGGAAGTAATGGCCTCTCTCCTCAACAGCTCAGCTGAAGCTTATCATTCTTCTTCGGAGCAGAGGAATTTGTATTTACTCACTGGACTGTGAACTCCTTAAAGTCAGTGAATACCTCATCGTGCAATCCTGTGCATTGCTTAGAACAATGCACAGATAGCAGTTTCACCTTCTTCAAAGATTGGAGAGGCATAGATGGGATAATGAATGTATACCTCCTAGTAGTTTCTGGTGAATAACAAGTGTCAATTTAATTTAGCTAAAGCCTCATACAGACAAGATAGACAGACAGACAGACAGACAAATGTTGATATAGATACATAGAGAGATACATAGTGTTTACCTAGAGTAGCTGGCAATGACTATTGCAAATAGTAGGAGCTCAATAAATGTTGGTTAAATTACATTGAGATTGGGCTGGAATTTACCTTTCCTAGGTCATCTCTTCCTGCTAAATCGTATAAATTTTCTTCTTTCAGCAAGCATTCACTGAGAATTTCTTTCATATGCCAGAGTCTGGTAATAGAACTATAGAGACAGTTAAAATAAATTCACTGTCTCACCCTCCAGCAAAGAAGGCAGACTCTTGTAACAAATGGCTGTAATTCTTTATGGTAAGTGTTGCAATTAATGTATGTAGACAGGACCAGGGGAACATGGAGAAGTAAGCTGTGAATAAGAGATTCTTATGCTCTCCTTAAAAATGAGCAGACTTTTGTTGAAAAGAGAATGGAAAAAAGGGACTTTGTCAGAGGAGCAGTATGATAAGAAATGAGTACTCAAAACAGCACATGGCTGAAATAGAAGGTTCACTTGTATCAGGCAAAATATATATTGAGCGCTTATTTTGGATGCCAGGTTGTAAGGCGTTCCTTAAAACGGACTGAAGACTCTGAAGTCTTTTCTCTAGGCACAGGTTGGCTCCTAAAACCATTTGTGTTTAAGAAAAATAAACAGGGGCCTCCCTGGTAGTGCAACAGATTAAGCACAGCACTATGAAGCTATCCAGAGCCACAGCAGCCCTGGCCAGGGAGCTTCCCACATGGCGCAGCAGACCTCTGCTGCCTCGCCCGCTGCTCCCCTGAGCAGTGTACTTCAGTCGTTCTGCTTGGTCCTCTCCCCCCTCTGTCTCTGGTGAGTCCTCTTACCGCTTCATACCTCTGGCCTACACCCCAGCTCATATACCTAAATAAATAAATCTTAAAAAAAAAAAAAGAAAGATAAACGATCAGATGAAAGATAGATTTGAGTAAGACAAAATTAACAGTGGGGAGAACAATAAGAGGTCGATAAAATTTAGGAGTGAGCTGAGATTGCCAGACTAGGTAGTGCTACTAGAAACAGAGGGTGGTAAAGAGAGAGCGAATAGGAAATGCAATGTTCATCTTAAGTTTCTTCTCCCTGAGAGAGAAACAGAAAAACTAAGATGAATGCAAAATAACCAGAAGACAAACCAGAAGGAAAAATCTGCCCTGCACAGAGGCTAGTTGGGGCTGCCATCTTTCCTCCATATGACAGTCGCAGATCCCAAGTGACTTTGTGACTTTCTTATGACTTCTGTTGCCCCTCTCCAGAGCCCATCCTCTAGCTACAGGTTTCTATTGTCATCCTTTCACCCACATTAAAAGTGAACCTTTGTGTAGCACAGATTTTTCTTTTTAGATGCAGTGGTTGTCGGTCTTGGGAAAATGATTCTGACCAGAAAAACACCATTTTAAAGGTGTTTTAAGGTAGTGGGAGCATTGTGTTCTTACCTCTCAAATATCAATGTGTGGGTGAGGGCCCTTTAAAACCTTGTTCTGTTCACATGTTAGGAATAGGTGGATCAAAGAAGAGAAAATTTTAAAACTTAATGAATGTGTGAAAAAGTTACTAATCTCACTAGTAATCAGGGAAAACAATTCATGGTTCACAATTCATGGTTTACAACAATTCATTGTTCACAAAGACATGGTAGGAAAGTGAATTCCCCTGTAAGGGAAGCAATTTACAAAGTGAATATTGTGTTCTTGATCTGTGGTCAAAAGGCAGAGTTCTAATTTATGGGATGATTCAGCAACCCAGACCTTTTTTCTCAATAGGTCAGAGATAAAAACTCAGAATTCCAGAAAATTTGATAGACTTTCTATTAGAAAATTTTTGTGAGGTTTAATTTGGAAACCAAAAACTATATACTGACCTATTTATCCATTCATCATCCCAAAGACAGACAATACCAAGTTAACTATGGATATGGGGTAAAGGAACCCCTGTTACACGTTAATGCTAATGCATTTTGATACAGTCACATTGAAGAGCAATTTTGAAGCATCCTTTTGAACCAGCAGTTTTACTCTTAGAAAGGGAGTGATATGAACAAGAATATTGATGTCAGCCCTCTTTTAAGTCTACATGGCTATTTTTCTTAAGAGAGTGGGTAGTAATTGGTATGAAATAATTAAATGGTGTGTGTGTATCTTGATGTGGATAAATCTGAAAAACAAAATCATGGATAGACAGTCCTAAGATCCAGATGTGTATTTGTTGAAATGGCATGCGAAATGGATAATGACAAATTTATAAAATCAAAGCTTTTGGTATAATATTATCACTTATTAAATACATGTAAATAATATGATAATGGAATGATAAAGGAAATGATATTTACCGGAATGGTAAATACCAACTTTGGGATAGTGATTTTCTTGGAAGGACGGGGTGAACTCAGCAATAGGACAGTGACAGATATTTAACAGCTTCGATTTTCTTTATAAAGCTCTGTTAGAAAGCTACATAATGTTTATTATACTATCAGAGATTTTTGTATCCCCAGTATATTTATAATAAAAACTCTGCATGTCACTTTACTTCTGTCTCTTCATTCATTTAATCTATCACCCATCTATCTGTTCATACTACCCATTTTTTCTTCCTTTCTGCCAAACTAATTTTACTTATATTATCCAAGAAAACACGATTAAAGCTTAAACCAAGTTGGTAGAGAGAGATTAAGTATAATTAGAAGAAAGATTTAAGAAGAAATTGTGGGTAAATTTGCCAGGACTTAACAATTAGACCTATGTGTTTGTGTATCTTAAAATCTTAAAAACTTTAATTCAGTAGTTACTTATTAGGCATCTACCATGTACAGTACACAAGCAAATAAAAAAAGATTCCTTAAGCTTGTACATAAGTGCTCTTTCCAGTAATATGTTTCTCAAAATTTTATATCATTAATTTTTAAGCATCACAGTATAGTTACAGCTCCAGTAAACTCAATTGGATAAGCAATTTCAACTGAATACAGTTGAATGGTACTATGCAGCCTTCATTAAGTTAGTTGACTACTTTAAAAAGAGTGAGAATCTATTAAAAATTTCAAATTTTGCAAACTCACTTAAATGTGCAAATTTAGAAGGTAAGTTAAAGGTAGTTATCTTGAAGATATCCCTAAAATGTGTAATATATTAATTGAATAATAACTGGGTAAGACTAGCTTTAAAAATTCTTCCTTACAAGTTTTTTAATTCAGGGTGCCTCCCTGGTGGCACAGGGGTTAAAGTCTCAGCGCTAGGAAGCTATCACAGCCACTGCGGTATGAGTTCCATCCCAGGTCAGGGAGCTAATCCACATGGCACAGCAGACTTCTCTGTCTCAGCTGTTGCTCCTCTCAACAGTGTATTTCAGTGAGATCTGCCTGTTGTGTTCCCCACTCTGTCACTGGTGAATCCTCTTCCCCCCAAACCCCCGCACCTCTGGCCTATACCCCAGTTCTTATATGCATAAATAAATAAAATTAAATCTTTTTTAAAAAGTTTTTTAGTTTATACAGTAGTAAAATTTACAGCTATATGAGCACTTTCAGTGACATAGATACCATGAATGGAAATATATTTATTAAATTAGACATACAAGTTTATTAGCTCTTCTTTTTCATAGCTTCTCTTGCCTATTCATTTACCACCTTAAAAGGAAAGTGATCATAGTGAGTAATGAGATAAGAGAGCTCAATTACTGTGTGGTGTTCCAATTCCTGCTTACTCAGAACATTTCAACCAAACCTTTCTTTTCCTTTTTCTAGTATTGCCCTTCCCTAGTCCTCTGTTTAATTTCTGTGTTTCAAATGTGTTCCAATAGAAACATGAATTCCCAGACCTAAGTCCCATAAGTCTCACTACTCCTCTATAGATAGCTCTTTCCAAGTGTACATTATAGACAAAGGCCAGAAAAATGACTTTGTCTTCCATTCCTAAATATTCAGGATGCCCTGTGACTGAGCAGTGTTCCTTGGGATACTCAAGAATCGCAAGGAAAAAGCTTTTTTTTTTTTTTAAAGATTTACTCTAGTTTTGCTTACAAGAACTGGGGTGTAGGCCACAGATACAGTGGGTGAGAGGATTCACCAGAGACAGAGTGGGGAGCAGAACCTCAAGGTGTAGACTAGAATCAGACCTCCATAATCTTGCCTGTTCTTACCCCACCCAGTAGACATCTATTACTTTATTTTGCTTATTTACTCCAGTGTTGGAGAAATAAAACCAAGACCGCAGTGAAGTAACAATAAAAACATAATTCCTTAGAGACTTGGAAAGACATCATTTGTTGCCTCAGTATGGCTGCCAGTCAGCCCCTTTGATGTAAAGCATCTGTCCTCTTCAAGGAAACAAGAAAGATCTGGTTCTTCTTTCTAGTCTGTGAAGTAGGAGGCGGTGTCATTTGTTGTAGTAAGCACAAGTCCCATGTTACTGAGTTACAAGCTGCTGTCTGCCTTTGTTAGCGTGCTGAAACTTTCATCGGCTGTCTTATTGAAAAAGGATGTGTGTGAGGGAAGACACAGCAGTTGTGGTCGTGTTTCTGTCTCCCAACCCTGAGTCAGCTGGCAGGGAGCAATGACACCAGTGTGTAACCAGCCAGCCAGTCACCTGGACTCCTTGCATTTCGGTTAGATAGCCATATAATCTTGATGTCTGTGTAGAAAGCCCTGTGTACTCTAATTTGGTTATGAGAAGGCTTTTTACTCCCTCTCCTGTCTAATATCATTAATAATTTTTTTGCTTCTGTTAATAGGTTGCATCTGAACATTTACCTGCTTAAATAATTGCTCAGTCAAGAGAAGAATTCTACTTTATAAGAGAGTGAATGTTTGATCAGATATACTCTGTTCTATAGGAGTGTCATCTTCTTTTAGGAAACTTTATCCTGAAGAAGTTGTAATATTATATAATATAGGTTTTAGAAATGACCTCCAGAAGCAGTGCCTCTTACATTTTAGTGAGCATACCAAGACCAGGGCATCTTGTTAAAACTCTGGTTCTGATTCAGTTAATGGCACTTGAAATTCTGTATTTTTGTCAAGCTCTGAAGTAATGCTGTGGGAACTAGGTTTTGTGCAGCAAGGCTACACAAAATATCTTCAGAAACCTGAAGATATTCAGTCCAATGTCTGTCGATAAGTTACTCTCAGTCACTGCTGTGGAAAGGAGACATAGCAGATTTAAAAGATAAAGCTCTTGTCTTTGAAAAGAGAAAACAATTAGATAAGAAATATCTGTATCTGGTTTTATTTATAAAAGTTTAACACATGAAATTTTTTATATCACAATAATTGTTGACATTTTCAAATCACTTACCTAAGGCACTGATATTATCATGTCACATTTGAACCTATCAATATGTAAATTTCATCAGTTTCAATTCAGTCAAATAAGAAGCTCTAGTGGTGTTTTAACATGATGTAATATATATTTGCAAGTTTTGAAATAAAAGAAACTTTCTTAAAATAGACACATTCAAAGCAAATGTTACATCTTGATATAGAAATCTATAGCTGCTTAAAAATACTGTTTTTAGATATTCACATTTTTAGTTTGGATTTTTACTTTTTAGGAGTACCATATGAATATGTGAGTGAATGTTGATGTGCTGTTACCCCACATTAACTTTGTAATCTCATTTTTTCCTTTTTTAAAAAATATAATATGCTAATGTGGACAATGCAAAATTAAAGATATTCTGAAAACACCATTATAACGAATATTTAGAACTCATTTAATTTCTTAATTGTTTTCGTCATTTGATGTCATGGAGGTGACATCAAAGTTACAGGGATAGAATAAACTCAGGCTGCAATTAGTAATGATAATAAAGCCTGTTTAGATGGCTTGGTATCCTTCAACCATTTCCATATCCATCTCTTACAGGTTTAACCTAACAAAGTCTACAAACTCGTTAAGATAAAACCAGTTCATAAATCCTCAACATTTTAATTAGTGGTTGTTCAAGCAGCTGTTAAGAAGATTCTGCTTTGTGTTTTTAAAATGATGACATGGAGGGGGAAAGGCAGTGATTTTGTTTTCTTGTAAAATATCAACAACAACCCTACGAGGCAAGTATTGTTAGCATCCATTTATAGAAGAAACTGAGATCTCAAGCACTTTCTGCTTGTCCAAGTGCACCCATCTGTAGGATGGGGCTAGAGCAAGGCACTATAACCTGAGTGTTTTTGGTAATTCCTGTGTTGCTATTATAGTTAGGTACAATTTGATAATAAAACAATTCAAGAAACAAAGTATATTCCACTGAGCCATCTGGTTTCTCTCAGCCCCAGCTCTGGGTGTCTTTTATTTCTGGTTAGTAAGGGATGATCTCCAACAATGGTTCTCCCTCCCAACTTCCTCTCTTCCCACTCAAGATAGCAGGACGTCTGAACATGTTATCTACTTAGCATTTCTATTAATTCAGGCTGTGAACACACTTCACCATCAGTTTAGTAGCTGTTTATTGATAGTTGAGCTAAGCTCTATGAGAAGACATGATTCAAAATTGTGTCCAGACATCAAGAAACTCAGATAATAATGGGTGGTATGTTAACAAAGTTCTTTTAGGAAGACAGAGTAGGCAGTGTTATTTTAGGTTTCCAATGTAGAGCTATTCATTGCACATGTAATTTAAAGCTATGTTTATTTGGATTGGTGTTTAAAATTAGAAATTGACCATCTGTATTTTTCTTGATAAGTATAGAGTCATCCTGTCCAGAAGGTTTTTGAAGGTCAGGAATAGCTTGTATTTGCAACCTTGTTTTTGGAAAAGAAAAAAAAGGATGTAGAAACGTTGAAAAATAATGCCTGGGAACTGAGGACACAGAGGGCTTTGGTATGCATCCAAAGACATACTATGTAGCCATTGAAATAAAATTTATAGTCGGTATAGCAACAAAAAATTCACAAACATTCATCTCCTAGACATCAAGCAAAATGAGACAAGAAAAAGTGAACGTGACATTTGTAGTGTCTACTACTACATGCAGGAACTATGCTACATTTATTTTCTTGCTTTTTCTTTCTAACAACATGCAAAAAAAAGTTGATGTTATTTCAGTTATTTGTAATTGAAAGAATTGAGGCACAGATATGTTAGGTCAGTGGTTGACCAAAAACTCATATCCAGATCTAAATTCCAAATCTGGTCATCTTTTCCCAGTTAGTTTATTCTGAGGTATTCACCCATCTCCCCAGCATTGTTTGGGTTTAGAAATAATTGCTTTTACAGTGAAGAGTGGCATCACATGATTTCAGCTAAAAAATGCAGGCATTGTGAAAATATTAAGTGGTAAAAATATTAATTGTTTTAGGCTGTTTCACAGAGTTGCCAGGGGAATTAATACGTGACACCAGTTGTAAAATATAAGCATAATCTTAGCATAAACACTTTTAGTTTTATTTGATATTTGAAATATGCATTTATGTAACTGCCAAAATATTAGCTGCTCTCTATTAGTCAGAATGTTGCTGGGATAACACAAGAACAGGGCAGCCCTATTACTAGATAGTTAGCAAAATAGGTATGTATTTTTTTTTTGGAAAGGACTTTACTTGATGTTAACTAATGCCTGAGAATTGGGGGATGGAAGCCCTTGTGTTAAACTAGTGTTACATGACGCATACTACTTTTTAAACTTTGCTTTTCACATAATATATTCGTATTATAGCTACCACACATTATGGGGAATTCTTTCGAGAAATTACTTAACTACATAACAGCAATATAAACCTTCTTAGAAAGGCTATGTTTTTCTGTTTATCAGGTTTGATATGCTTTTCCTTTGTTATTTTTATGGTAAATAGTCACCATCAGAAGTTTAAGAAATGTTTGACTTAAAAATAGGGACTCTGTCATTAAACTACGTGGGCTAGATTTGTTAGGACTTCAGTGGTTGCATTTGAAATTTTTTTCAGTGTTTTTACCCTGAAAACATCAGTGACACTTTTCAAGATACTTTGCATATTATATTTGCATAAATGTCTTGGAATATTGCTAAGGAGGAAACAGAGTGGTGTACATAGATTTGTCAATTTTTCCCACTTAATTTTTTATTTCTTGTCACTGAGTCGAAAAAATTTCAGTTCTTCCCTTCTGAAATTATATCACTTTCAACTTTTTTCTTAGAAAATTACCGTCTGACTAGATTACTAGATCTTTGCATGTAACCAATGCTTTCTCATTAAAAGAAGAAAACGATTCCTTTAGCCGCCTGCTCTTTTTAAAGTACAAAGTGCTCAGCAGCTGTTGGAAAACTTTTTTTCTTGCTAGTTATCTTTGTCTACTTGTATGAATGGCTAAATTGCTTCCATAAAATGCCTCCAGACATAAGGGAATCATTTGCATAAGTGGATGAAGATTTTTGTCTTCCATGAAGAAAAACTTGAAATGGCCTCTTAATTGTTCTCCTTCCTCTCTGGTTTCAGTATCCGGCTGCTCTAATGAACCTGGGAGCCATTCTGCACCTCAATGGCCGTCTCCAGAAGGCGGAAGCCAACTACTTGAGGGCTTTGCAACTCAAGCCAGATGACGTCATCACACAATCTAATCTCCGCAAACTGTGGAACATCATGGAAAAACAAGGCTTAAAGACTTCCAAGACCTGACACAGGAGGGCAGTGCCCTCACCCTTCTCCATGTTTTAAAGCTGACTTCATGAACACACAGAACTTCCCAGCACTGATATGACAAGAGCTGGTTGAACTTCAAGACCCAGTCAGAGGTCACTGAGGTCACGGCCACTTCTGGGAGTATCAGAGTTGCTGTTGGCACAGCCGTTAACACCAAAAAGGGGAACATTGGGAACCTCGTGAAAGGATGTAATTGTTACCATAGAACTGTAAACCAGAGCACTTAAAACAGGATCTTTTGGCATTCTGAAGTGGGCAGTTGCGGGGGTAGGGGAGTACAAGTTACAAATGTTGTTCATTTTTGAAAGCTGAATTAGAAACTGTATTGTTCCTTAAACACTGTGAGAGGAAGTCAGAGTGTCCATTCAGCCAGGGGAGCTATTAAGGTCAGGTGTTAATTGGACGTGAGTAGTGTTGTGTGGATGCGAGCCAGATGGCCGGTTGTCCTGATGCTGCTGTCTTCCCTCTTTGGGACAGCCTGCTTATCAATTCCTGAAGCTTGGAAAACTTTTTTTTTTTTTTTTTTCCTTAATAGTGTGTCAGGATCTGTCTGAATCTGTAGTTGTTTCCTGACTGCACATAATGTTTTATGATTTGAATGCCACAGTCTTCACTCTTGAACATCATTTACCTTTCATATTTGAAAAGGATATGGAGAACAGAACAAACCACACTGCACACTGGTGTTGTAAGAGAGGTTGAGGAAGTCTTGTATGTGTCAGGTGGGCAGTTTTTATTTCATTGTCATCAAATTTTCCCCAAACTGCATAGAAAAATTGTATGTATTCTTAGGCTTTTGAGATTGCTGTCAAAAATGGCTATTCCTAGTTAATGCCATGCAGTTATTTTAAGGATTAAATCAAAAGGAAGCCTAAGTGTTTCACTTCCAATACCTAACCAGCAGCTGTTAGATAGAAGGGAAGGTGCTTTGTGTTTCCCAGATTTTACTGGTTAAAATACCAAGTCTGTGTAAAGGAGTAAATAATGATGGTTGCCAATGATTTTGTATTTTGGAAAGAGTCTGTATGAGATGCTAATCACTTTCTTATTAGATACCTAAACAGCAATACTGATAAGTTCTTAAGGAATTATTTTTATCATCTTTTGCTCTTCCCAAAGGATATTAAACATGCTCCTTTGTTTTAAACTGCAGTAGTACATAGCATCAGCCTGCGTCTGTCTAGGTCCTCTGCCAAAAGTGTCCCGCCGTTCAAAACTATTTTTCACTAGCAAATTTTTGGCATTTATTTCATTACCTATTAGTAAACACTTCAGTGATCATTTTACAAGTAAAAGACTATAAATGCAGTAGGGAAAAAAACATTTATTGAATGGTTTTAACTTGTAGTCAAACTTTGCTACTAAAAATTCACCTTGTAAAACAACAGCCCACCAGAGAAAGCAACTACACCATGCCCTGCATATTTATTTATTTATTACCTGACCATAACAAAATCACAAAACAGAACTTGATTCATTAAGCCAGTTCTTTGCAATTGAAAATTAGTTTTTTTCTCCATTCCTTTCATACTCTGTGTATATATGTGATTAGTGTCCCCATTAAAGGGAAATGGATATACATGTACATCATACCATATTTTCTCCATGTTTTATACATTTTGCTGCCTATCTGAATACAGTGTCATGAAGAATTTAAAGTAGTGTTTCTATTACATTAGTGTTTTGTGAGGACAAATGTAGTAAGAGATTTGTTGATGGTATTAATAAGAAGGTTCTCCTAATATGTATATTATTTGGTAAACATTTCATTGAAGGGCCAAAAGTTAAATTATAACAAATCACTGTTTTCAGAATGCTATTTGACATTTAACGACAAACCTATGTCACACCAACAGCATGGGTTAAAATATATTTCTCATCTTCTATTACATTGGCAATTGCAAAAAAAAAAAAAGGGGGGGATTTAATATAAGGCTAAAGAGATGAATTCAATGTCAGACATTTTTATTTATTTAAATAGTTATTGACCTATGATAACCTCCTAGTCTTAACATTTAATGTCTTTTCATTGTTAATTGTTCTTCCTTTCAAATACTTGGTTCTTAGTAGATTCGCTGATTGCACAGTAGAGACTCTTCATGTTGACCCAGTTCCCAAGTAGCGTTAATAATTGGGCCTGTGTCATAAAATGCATGGATCTCCAATAATTAAATGTCCCTAACACCTTCACTACAGGGCTGGGCTTAGTAGCTGATCAACTTGGTGGGAGGGTTGGGGGGTCTTTAGAACATGGTCAAAAATGTCTCCGCTCAGGGATTTATGGTAGATTATTGCAGACAGTGCTAAAAATATAGAGCACAAGACAAGTTTACTAAATTAAAATTTTATTTTTTGAGAAACTGTTATTTGTATAAATTATCAAGATTTGTAGGCTTTCCTTTTGTAGAAATAATTGTTTTATGTGCCAGAGAATTTCAACTTTGTTTTCAACAATAAAGCATTGATAACAAATATGTTGTAGAAGCCTTTCTTAAATCTTCTGCAATACGCTTATACTCTGTTAGATTTTAATAGAACTAGGAAAAAGTTGTTTTTATTTTTAAACAGAGATTGAGATTTAAATGGAGACACCTGACTAAGTATAATCAATAACTAATTGTTAATTGTTGTTATCAGTGGTAGTAATAAAGGTTTCTGTTAGGAGATTTTCCATGTTTAGAGAGGATTGCTTCATTTTTGTTTGGTTGTGTTTTATTGATACATTATGGAAAATTGTGAGGAAGTATTCTAAACAGTCAATTTCCTGTTTCATAGGCTGTTTGGTAAAAATGGCACACTTAGAAGACCTCCGACTATGACTCTCTAGTTCTGGTCACAGGACAACCCTATTCTGCTGACAGGCACGGGCACAGCACCCTCAGGAGTCAGCTCTGAGGAAAACTTTAGTCCCAGACAACGTGCAAACTGATACATAAAGAACTCAATAGTCTTGTTAAAATCGTTGTTATATAATAACATGGTGAATATTACCTAATTCCTACATCATAGGATAAAGTTTAGCTGTAAGAATTTTATTCTATGCCAATCATCTTGTGAATATATGAGGCTACGTTACAGCTTTAGAGTAAAGGAACCCAGCATTCAGAAGCATGACATATTCAAGGTCACAAAGCTAGCAAGAAACAGACCTGATCCCATGTTTTCTAATACTTGTATGTCCTGTATCAAGTGAGCCTCAGGCACTGAAGCTGAGTCTAGAGAGAAGTTTCCCATCCCCCGGCAGTACTCCAGCTGTTCCATTGTCCACAAATCACAGCTTCTACCTTTCTCATTGCAGATGATCATGAAGATTGGAGGAGTTTGCTATGGTCTGAATATGCTCCCCCACCACATGTGGAGAACCTAACTGATAGTATTAGGTGGTGGGACCATGGCAAACTGACTAGGTCATAAAATGGAGCTCTCATGACTGGGATTAATGCCTGACAGAAGAGCTCCAGCCAGCTCTCTCATCCCTCCCACCTTGTGAGGATACAAGAAGTCTACTAGTTGGAAGAAGGCCCTCTCCTGACTATGCTGGCACCTTGTCTTAAGACTTCTAGCCTCCTGAACTGTGAGAAATTTCTGTTGTTTTTAATCTACCCTTCGTAGTATTTTGTCATAGCAGACTAAACAGACTAAGAAGTAATACATGAAAAACATCTTAAAAATTTAGATTGTGAGGGCAAAAACAGACTCCAATGAGCATGTAACTAAATTGATTTGCTTTCTGCCCGAAGAACATAAAACACGCGCTTTAAGTGATTTACCTGAAATCCCAAAACTAGTTAGTGACAGTTACATAATAAGCAATAGAAATGTCATTTATTAAGAGGTTTTGCTGTATGAAGCAATTACATAATTGAGTCTATTTTTAACATGGTATTGTTTTAACTTGGATTGACGTGCTGTGCTCTGAAACCAGTGAAAGTATTGTTTCTCCAGACTGGCACGTTGTTGTGTACACCATAATATATACAGTGAATGCAGTTACATCTATTATTTGTTGATGGTCAACTTGATATTTCTAAAAGTCACTTTCTAAAAAGTGAAGATTCAATGAC
This sequence comes from Scalopus aquaticus, assembly GCA_004024925.1. Classification (NCBI taxonomy): domain Eukaryota; kingdom Metazoa; phylum Chordata; class Mammalia; order Eulipotyphla; family Talpidae; genus Scalopus; species Scalopus aquaticus. Next base: position 47,554 of record PVIJ01003601.1, read on the forward strand.
ACCATTCATCTGATATTTTCATCTTGATTTCACATGTTACACATTTCTAATACCACATGCAACTAGGTCTTTGGTATTCTTTCTATTTCAAGGAAAGAAACTGGTTTCTGTAGATAATTTAAGACATGATAATTTCAATTTATTTGTGTGTACCTTTGAAATATGTTTTTTCATTTAATTTATCATTTTGAATAGCATAGAATTTGCTTTCTACTATTTTAAACTCAACTCAGTTTAATGAAGGGGTATTGCTAGAAATTTTGACTTATCCATTAGAATTGCTATAAGCTGTAAGAAAAAGCAAACTGAAATGGCAGAACAGAACTGTGTTATGCTTAGTTTTGCAGTAGAGAAAAATGCATGTGTAGCACAGAACTTTGTTTTTATTTTTATTTATTTTATGATATTTATTTTGTATGTGTGTGTGTAGAAGAACTGGGGTGTTGGCCAGAGGTGCAGGGGGTGAAAGGATTCACCAGAGACAGAGTGGGGAGAAGAACAGGTAGATTTACTGAAATACACTGTTGAGGGGAGCAGAAGGCGAGACAGGAGAGGTCTGCTGTGCCATGTGGGAAGCTTCCTGGCTGGGTATTGAACTCAGGCTGTAGTGGTGATAGGGCTGAGACTTAACCCTTAGGCCACCAAGGACGCCCCAGAACTTTCTTACTGTGTCCTTTTGGATGATCTTCCTGCAGATGCAATCAGAGAGCCTTTTAGTTGACTTTTTTTTTTTTCATTCTATCTGCCTCTTCACTCCTTAGTGGCCTTTTGTTGTTGTTATTATCCATAGATATGAGATGTATTCCTTCCACCACCACCCCACCCTATACTGCTGGAATTTGAACTTGCTTGACTTGAAATTTCTCTGAGAGTTTTCTGTTAGGCTTTTCAAAACAGTCCCCCAACTCCATACAGCTATTTTCTGATGTTATTGTGTTGTTTGTCTGTTTTCCTTCTCTTTAGTGGGAAAAAGAGATTTAATTTAGTAAGAATATAATTGGGTCAAAAGAGAAAGTTTCAAATATAAAAGACAACTTGAGGTCACTAAAAAAATATGCACTGAAATCTAAGAAGTTAATGTATTACTTAAAATGATGCTCAAGGAAAGTTTTCTAGAGATTTCTCAAAAGGAGAAAGGGTCGAAAATGAAAGGATAGACACCTGGAGAATTGACTGTTAATTGCCACTAGTAATCATTAAATTTCTGTAGAGACTGGGATTTGATTAGGACATGAGACTGTCCTTTTTGGATGTCCAATAATCTGCCAAAATTGGAACACTATATTTTTCAGAGGTGGGGAAGGGAAAAGTATAACAAATAATAGTGGATAATACAGTCATAGGAGAGGCTGGAAAAATATTCAACCATTTGAAGTATAGAATAGAACTGGCTATCTGTTCTGACCTGAAATATATTTAATATTTTCCCAACCTCCTTTGGATTTGACAAGAATATCACCCATTCTAGACAAAGCTGTCAGTTATTCTCTAATGAGATAGAGAAAAAGAGTTCTGTTATTTCAAGCAATAGCTCAAGTGTTCTAGAAACACTTTTTCCAATAATTTTTACCATGTCTCTTTCTTTTTCATCCCAGAAGACTCAAAATGAAAGAACTCCTTTGAGAACTTTCTCTTGGTTTATCACTGAGCAGCTAGAGACTATAATGAAGGTTTTAAAAATGTATTACGACAGAAATCAAGCAGTTTCATTTGTTTCCAAAATACCAAAAATAACATAAAATAATTAAAAGTGCCTTTTTTCAGTTGGACTCCACTTTCACATTCTGTAAAAAGCCATTTATTATGAGAAAATCAGAATTGGTGAGCAAGGAGAGGGGAGAGTATATGTTGCAGTGGGTAGTGGAAATAAATTACTGCTTTTGATTCTAAATGGGCCCTTTTTCTAATCTCATGTAGCTAGTGATGGCCATATTGACACTAGTAACAATTAGTTTTCTAATTCTGCAGATAATAAAGTTATTAAATTACGTAGATCCAGTTAATATTCTCAGTAAGTTTTAATATTTTGATCCCTTTTGTGTTATTTAAATATGTTGTGATGCTTAATGTCGGGATATTTTTGTTTCCTTTGCAATAGACTGATATCTTGTAAGTGTGCCTTTTTATTTTATACTGATGTCAATTTGGAAGATTTTACTGGAATTATGATTCAAAGTACGTTTTTTAAAAATCTGCCTTCATACCAAATATTTTGATGTTACTGCATAATATTCTATTAAAACTTACTTGAATAATTTTGCATTATGTGATACAGAAGAGTATATCAATGTTATGTTTTATTTATCTCATTGAATATCACTGCCAATTACCCTGTTAATGATATTTATAAGTTTTGGGTATACCAGCAAAGCCTATCTCTTTTTTCAAAGTGAAATATAAAATCAACTATTTCTATAAAGGAACTTTATTGGCTAATTTGTTGCCACTTCAGTTTAAAAAGCAAATTATTGCATGGTCTTGTATCCCAAAATATTGCTCAGTAAGTAATGCTAAAGATGAATTAGAATCTCCTGCTATTTCTTAATAATGGCCACAAAGTGATGCTTGTAGAAATCTTAGGAACGCCATCAGAGAACAAGAGGGGATATCAGACTTAACCTCTGCTCTTTACAATTGACAAAGCTATCATTTGGGGCACTTAAATGATAGAGCTAAACTCACATATACGTAGTGGATTCAGTGTACCAGAGAAAATGTTGAGGTATGAGCTCTAGGTATATTCCGTACAACCCAGTATCAACCACAGTACAGTTTGTGAAAGCCTCTCTTGGTTGGAGTTAAGAGCAGATCCAAAGCTTGTGAGGAAAGATTTGATCATGGGTGCTTTGTGAAATGTATGCAAGGAAAGTCTTATCTACTAAATTCTGGTTTGGTACCTGGTGTAAGTCACAAAATCTTCATGTTAGGAATAATTTATAAATTACACCGTAGATTGCACATGGAAGCATTAGGATAGATTAAACCATTTTCTAATATCCATTCCTGTCATCCAGTGACTCTGTTTGGTTATTTCCTTCCTGGCCATAATTCAGCAGTAATCCAAAGATCACTTGTTTATTACAATGGGTACAATGTATAAGATTCCAGTAGATATAACCAAATAGAATATGATCATTCCTGAAGAAGTTGGCTAGCTTTTTTTCCCTTTATTTTACTCATGTCTATTTTAAGTTAAAGGTTTTGGGAGAATACTAGCTAGAGGAAAGCTCTTTATGGACCAAGGGATAATCGTAAAGTATGAATAGCATCTCCACAACAGTAAATATAGTGCCTCCATTCTTTATGATTATCGCCTAATCTATTTGATTCCTTTTTACCAACCTTGTTCACCTCTCTATTACACACACGCACACACCCACCCCTTGACACACATGTGTGCACAAACACAACCCCATAGCACACTCACTGTGTGTCTGGGAAGTCCACAACAAAACATAACTGTCTGTACATTTGATCTTCCAGAAGAGGAAGTCATTATGAGGAATGAGACAATTTGAAATGTTTTGATTAACAGAGGAAATAAAGTGAGATCAAAGCTTTTGTCCTTGGGTGAGTGATTTAAATCCAGACAAACAAGAGTCAAAAGGAGATGAGGGTAGACGTTTCTTAAGATATTGCTATAAACACCCTGGCACAGCTCTTTTCACACTCTCCTATGCCTGTCACAATCAAGCTGCTTCTGTGATTCATCAAATCACTCCTCTATATAGAGCACGTCTCTGTCCTTATTCAGAAAAAGAAACACCACTCAGAAGATAGGAATATTTGTAGGCCTTCATTTTTAGGATAAGAGAAATTACCAAATTGACCTTTAAATATCTTAATTTTAAATGTATTTTTCCTTGGAGACATTAGTCGAATGATCAAACAACACAGCTTTTCTAGTACAGGAAACAACATACTCAGCACTGATAAAATTGAGGTTACGGCTGGAACACCCGGATTCCATTGCCTTCTTTGACTTAGGTTCCTAGGTGACATTGTATCCCATTATGGCCACTCGATTTAATGTGCTACTTGAAATTTCAGGGCAGAGGGGCTCTCCCCACAGATATCTGAATGGACAGAATTTTAACTATTTCATCCTTTAATTCTCAAGGAGACCTTGTTCCTATTACATTTGTGTGTGTGTGTGTGTGTGTGTGTGTGTGTGTGTGTGTGTGTGTGTAGTATTTTAGTTTTCAAAGGCTTCATTTTCTTTCTTTCTTTTTTTTTAACGTAGCTTTCAAATAACAGCTTGGCCAAGTAGAGAGGGGAAACGTAATTATCTTCAAGTTCAATCTCCACTTGAGGATTCAGAAACTCGCAATGAGCATTTGACTTGCCCGAGATCACGTTTAGAGCAAATGAAGGTCTCCCCTCTCCTGCTCTATGACTTCAGTGGAGACCCTCAGCAGGCAGTGATGGGCGGGGCACAGTCGGAAGCGTCCAGCCTTCCTTCCTAGGCCCTGAGTCTCTGAGGATCAGATATAATTGTGAGTGTTTCTGTGTGAAAAAAAATTCCGCTCAAAACTGGAGACTGATTCCAACTATATCCCTACACGATGAGACAGTTGGGGAAGATGGAGGTCTCTCAACTGGAAGATTGCATGGATTCACACAGACAGCATTTGTCCAAAGACCTTTATCCAACTGTCTTTTTGCTCTTGAGAGCTTGATGTTTATTGCATCTATTTGAAATTTACCTGTTGAAACTTTCAGTCGCTATCCAGGTATCAGTTCAGCCAAGTCATCCCACTTTCTGTGGAATCTTTGGGGGTGTTCCCCAGCTTGGCATATACCCGCCTGTCACATCCTGAGAGTCTGAGTCCCAGCTTCTGCTTTTTCTCCGAACTTTGAATTCCCTTTGTTCTGCCATTCACCAGAAGACAGACTCTTCTCTGATTTCCCAGAACCCCTCACACAGGCCTCTGTGTGTGGCCAGCTTTAAAGGTTTGGAGTGGCAGGGTGGTTTTAATCAAATAACTTCAAACTGAATATTAAAAATCCTTGTTTTAAAATTCCTCTAGCCACCCTGACAAGTGGAATTTCTCATTGTTGGCTATCTCCACAGGCTTCACCCCCTCCAGGCAATGTGCTCCCCATGCTCACCCCTCTCTAAACTCCTTAGTCTTATTTTACTAAATGGGGAAAGCAAATTATCAATCTGTTTTCTTGAAACAGAACTTTAAAAAGGGCAGCCTACAGATTGAAGTTAGCTTCCACACATATATTAAAATATAAACAAATGTTTAGGAATCTAGAAGGCTTTTAAAAAAAAAAATGTGTTCAGCTTATCTTGAAATACAAAATACCTGGCCTCTGGCGCCACATCTCTGCAGGAAGCTGCTGTTCAAGCAGACAGGATTTCCCTCTGGTCTGTGTCACTGTCCATACCCCTCCTGCTTCTGCCAGGTTCTAGAAGCATTTGAATATAAAACTCCTGTTCTAATCAAAGCTAGTTCCTCCTTAACAGGCAACTCTGATATCTACTGTATATATATATTTCTCCACTACGTGACATTAAAAAGATTAATTGGAATATTCAACAATAATTACCTAGCATTTAAAAAACATTTAAAAATTTAAGTCTAAAAATTTTATCTTTTTTTTTAACTGAGGGTTGTTTCCAGCTTTTTTGAAATTATGAATAGTGATGCTATAAACACTTGCTTAAAAGTTTTTGTGATAACACATGCTTCCAATTCTTTGGGGTGGCTACCTAGGAGTGGAATTGCTTGGCTATGGGGGAATTCTATATTTCATTTTCTGAGCAACTGCCAAACTATTTTCCATAGTGGCCACACTATTTTACATTCCCAGCAGTTATGTGTAAGACTTAATTCCAATTTCTTCCTGTTCCCAGCAGCGCTTGGTATTTTGGGGGCTGCTTTTTTTTTTTTAACCCATCCTAATACATATAATGCATATATTGTGGTATCCAGTTGCACTTCTCTGATGGCTAACATGTCATTTTATATTTTTAATTTTAATTAAAATAAAAGTGCAAATGAATTTGAGGAATAAGGCAATACTAAAACAATTTTTTCTCTCAAGTTGTTATTAATGCTGTTAACTAATTCAGATAATGCTTGTCTTATAAAACTTAACTCTTTGTTGGTATTTCACTAATGGAGTTCTGTAATTCATCATGTCAGGAAAAAAGACCCCCTCTTCATGCACTACATTGACTCAGAACAGAGTTATTTTTCATATCCCTTATCTTGCAACTTTATCCATACAGCTACATTTATACAAATAGTTTTAAATGTCTCTACTGCAGAATTTAATTTTGATTAATGAAGATCCAGTCTCAAACCTACAAGAGTATGCTACCGAGGGAACCAAAAAATTAGACAGATATTTAAGAACTGGCCTATTCTACTTCACCTTTTAACTTTAACTGCAGATAATAAGTGAACAACAGCAAAATAGTCCATTTGTGAGAACTTTGCTGTTGAATTTGGTATATTCAGTAGGATCTTTTTTCGATGAATAATAAATGGTGATCTTTAAATTCATAAATGTCTGACATATATAATTAGTAATCTGGCTAAAGTTAGTTTACTTAATCACTGTCTGTGTAGAAGTCTATGACCAACTGTATTAAAAGTTTGATCAGTTAGGAGCTTCTTATCTACAGGATCTCTTTGCCCTTTCTCGCCCCATAATTGTCTACAATGGAGTGAATTTGATTAATGGGCTGTTTCATTTTTCAGGATAAAGTTAACATTTTCCTTTTCCCAGCAATGCTAGCAAATCACTTGATTAATATCGAAAAGCTCTCATTCACACATAACCTTTGAATAAACAAGTTGTGATACTGTTGGCAACATGCTAAGAGGTATTCCTGTAAGTAGGCTATAAAGGAAATTGCCTTTGTAATTAAATGTATAAGGAGACTGTCTGTTATTTGCTTGCTGCAAATCTTTTTTTTTTCTGTTATAACTGGAATATATAGAATAAGATTGGACCAAGCAGAAGCAGAATATCTTTTTCTATTCTGGGGTTCTATTTGCATTTCCCTCACCACTGGCAGCCCAGGAAGAAAACTGTGAAACACTTATGAAACTTGAGTAGACTTTCTAATTCATAATTTTAGGACACTCTAGCTTTCCCTTAGAGTGTGGTAATAAGAGGTAATCAATCTCATGATGATTGAAAATGATACTTCTTCAAAAGACTTTCCTAGGAAAGAGAAAGGAACTGAAATATTATGCCCTGATCCTATACCAAGTCCTTGATACATGCCAGATATTTCATTTAGAGAATTAAGCCCACCTTTCACTGTAGCTCTGTTGGTTGCCTATTCAGCATTCATTTCTCCCTTAGAGACAACTCTAAGGGAGAGAACTCTGAAAGCACCAATTTTGTCATAGTCTTTTACCCCAATCCGGTTGATGGGTTATCACTTGTCCAAGACAGAGGTTGCCAAACTATGAACTTGTGCCTAAATCAGGACTGCCATCTGTGTTTAAACAGTCTGGGAGTTCAGATTGGTTTGTACATTTTTGAATAGTTGGAAAAAAGAAGATGAATAAAATTGCATAATATGTGACTTATATCAAATTTCAATGTCCATAAATAAAGTGTTGTTGGAATACAGCAACACTCAATCATTTATGCATTGTCTATGTCTGCTTTCATGCTAGAATGGCAAAACTGAGTGATTACAGCAGAGACCGTATAGCCTACAAAGCCTAAAATATTTACTATCTGGCTTGTACAGAAAAAGTTTGCCGACCCCAGATTTAAGCCAATCCTGATACTCCTGTCTCTTGCTTTTCCAGGCTGCAGTCCAGCTGGCAGTGCCCATGTGACAATGAAACTCAAGTGGAGGTCTGCTGTGGGGAATGCTGGAAGGCTTGGCTTTCTTCATAAAAGGTTCGCATTTTTAAATCCCCTTCAGGTCTTAAATATGAAAGTGAAATTTGGATGTGAGAACAGCCATCTTGCAATCATGGGGTGATGAATATAAAAGTAAAAGTCAGCACCCTAGAGGAAAGGAAAAGACCTGAGTTCCTGATAAAATTGTTACGCAGCTGAACCAGGGCCAATACCTGCTTACTGCCAAACTTTCTGTTAAATGAGGAGAATTACTCCTGCCTGAAGAGGGCACTCTTCATTGCGCATTCAGTCACTTGCAGGACAAAGCTGTCCTGGCTGATGGGGCCAACTCTCTTTTCTTTAAGTTCCTAACCTGTTTGATCTTAATTGTATCATAATAGTTGTGGGGAGCAGAGGACCCTTACTGGCATTCCTTCAATATTCAATAAATAGGTAGCCATGTATTATTAATATCTCCACAGATAAAGTCACACTTGACTTTAGTCAAGTCAGCATCATTACCTATTTTAATATTTGGGCAAATGATTGTGAGAAAAGTCTATTCCCCTTTATTTCTACAATTGCACCCTCTGTTCACCCATGGTGTTTAGGTTAGAATGTTAATCTTCTCATTTCACTGTATTATGTGGCATAGTTGTCATATAAAAGAATACAATGTGGGAAAGAGCAAATATATTCTTTAATTTATCGGTTATTTATTGAGTGCCATTACATGCCTTGTTTTAGATGGTGGGGATAAAGTGGCAAGTAAGTCCAGCGTCATTAAAAAAGCCAGCATTTTTTGAGTACTTACCAGTTACTATTCTAAGAACTTTACAAGTATTTGTTATTTAATCTTAATAATCACAGATGAAAAACTTGAGGCATAGAGGCATTTAAACTATGCCTCAAATCACACAATTTAAAGTGAGAGAGTTAAGACTGGGATTCACAGCCAGTTGGTCTCATTCCCGGTTACTACGTACCTTTTTACTAACATATTTTCAGATGTACTAGATGCAATGAATGCAGTATAAAGAAAACTATATTTGTTCCATTCTAGAATTTCAGAGCAGAGTAATAGAAGGAACAGTTTTCATAATGGTGCTTTATGTTTAACCTGTGTGGTTGCAAGTCCTGTGGTTGCAAGCATGGACTATGTAACTTTGGGTAGATTAATTAAATTCTAGCCTCAGTGTCCTTAATAGTAAACTAGAATCATAATAATATCTAGCTCATAGGGTTGTTGTAAGGAATACATGAACTAAAATCTGGTAAGTAACCATGTCTGGAATATTTTAAGTCTAAAACAGGTTTGAATTTTATTAATGTTTGAGATACTTTTGTAGATTATATTGAAATAACAATAACAATAGCTGAGTGTTATTCCTGCACTCAGGAGACATGTAGTCAGACTCTAAATGATCTCACAAATAATTGTGTAATGGCCAGTAGTGATTCAGTGCTAAGTTGGTATGTTAGAGTTCTCCAGAGAAACAGATCCAGACCAATGAGATATATATTATAAAAAATTGGCTGATGAGATTATGGAGACCGAGTCCCAAGATCTGCTGCAGACCCAGGAGAGCCAATAATATAGTTCCAGTCTCAGTCTGAGTCCAAAATCAGGAGGAAAAGATTGATATCTCAACTTGAAGTAGTCAGATGGAGGAAGAAATTCTCCCTTATTTAGTCATTTGTTCTATGAGACCTTGAGAGTCCCACCCACTTTGGGGAGGGCACTGTCTTACTCATTCTACCAATTCAAGTGCTAATCTCATGCAGAAACACCCTTGCAGACATATTCAGAATTGTATTGAATCAAATGTCTGGGCAGAAACTCACTGGTCCAGTAAAATGGATACATAAAATTAGGCCATCCCAAGTCCACCCCTTATTAACTTGACAGCCATAGATATGTCCTTAAATCATACTTAATCTCCAAATGACGACAATAACAAGGCCATATTTCTGTCAAGCATGATACTACTATCCTGGGAACAACTGCAAACACACTAAACCCTTTCCCAGAAGAGGAGGTAAAGTCCTTGAGTGATGTTTACTGTTGCCCATAACTTAAGTACTTTGATGTAAATTAGCAACATTTGAATACTATACTACAAAATCAACACTTAGGATACAGGGTGAGGGATGAGGGAGGAAAAGAAACAGTATTTGCTTAGTATACACACATTCATTACAAGTAAGAACAAAATGCTTGTAGTCATGACAGTGATACTTCTTTCTTCTGTAACTTGTCATGTGATTATAACTGGCGTTTATTATTACTTTCATCTATCCATTCTATATTATTTCCTTTGTTTCAGCAAGTGTCTCAGCTAGTCATTATTTTTTTTTATTAAGAATTTTTATTTATTTATGTATACAAGCTGGGGTACAGGCCAGAGGCGCGGGGCAGCGAGAGGGTTCACCAGAGACAGAGTGGGGAACAGAACAGGCAGATCAGAGATACACCATTGGGGGGATCAGCAGGTGAGGCAGGAGAGGTCTGCCGCACCATGTGGGATTCTCCCCGGCTGGGCGTTGAACCGGCATCGCCCGCGGCCAACAGCTCCACAGCGCAGCGCCCAACCGCTGCGCCACCGGGGAGGCCCTGGTCATTATTTTTTATCTGATAAAATGACCAAACCTTTATTTCTTAAGATTTGGGCCATTAATAATTCTACCTGGATTGGGTTATAGTTTTCCATTGACTTTAACCGTAGGCATGGTAATGCTAAGAAGTGCCTTATATTCCAGACTTACTCTTACTCGCCTCCATTGTGGAATAGTGGTAAAATTTCCTTTGGTTGCAGAGGTCAATCACCCCAGCCAATGCCATAATTCCCTCTTTACTGTTAATTAAGAGCATGAAGAATATAAGGTAGCTAGACAGCCGTCAACTTCCAGGTCAATAGAATAATTGTATCTCCTGGTGGAAGCATTACTCTTTGGAATTAATATCTCAAGACTGGTAGAGCATAAGGTCAGGAGAACAGGAAGCAAAAATGTTACTAATAGGTCACTAGAGATAATAATGTGTGGATACTTACCCATTTCTACCCTTGATTTCTGGACCTGTGAATCCCGTCATTTGGAGAAACAGCACCGTATGCTGGTAATTCTGAGCATGTGGTTTTTTGGAGAGCCTTTCCCCAGTCCTGTAAGGTACTGCTGCTATGTAGCTGTCACCAAAATTGAGTATTCAGGAACGCCCTGGTGGTGCAAGGGGTTAAGTCTCAGCCTATGAAGCTGTCCAGAGCCACTGCAGCACGAGTTCGATCCCCAGCCAGGGAGATTTCCTCTTGGTGCAGCAGACCTCTCCTGCCTTGTCCTGCTGCTTCCCTCAGCAGTGTATTTCAGTCGATCTGCCTACTCTGCTCCCCACTCTGTCTCTGGTGAATCTTCTCACCCCCCATACCTCTGGCCTATACCCCAGCTTTTATATGCATAAATAAATAAATAAATAAATAAATATTTTTAAAAATTGAGTCTTCAAAAGGCTATCCACCATTCTTTCATAGTAGTTCCTCTAAGATAGTGGGGAACATGGCAGGCCCAGTGAATTCTATGGGCACAGGTCCTTTGCCACACTTCATTTGCAATGAAGTGAATGATTTGATCAGAAGCAATGCTGTGTGGAAGACCATGACAGTGGGCAAAGCGCTCTTTAATCCATGGATGTCAGTTTGGGCAGAAGCATTGCAGGACAGGCAAACCCATATTCAGAGTCGTTTCCAGTAAGAACCATTCCATGATGGGAGTAGTGCAGGCCACCAGATAGCTACCTGTTCACCTTGCGGAGTAGGGACTCAGTTTCTGGTCTTTGCTGCTGGCAGTGAGTGCAGCCAGCTCAGCTGTGGAGTGGAGGTCCGTGTTACTGAGCCTCATGTGTAACCTTCATCATTGCCACTCTGGTCACTTTATTCATAAGCACGCTGGGCAATGCAGGTGTGGCTCAGGAGAGGGGATGACAGGTAACCACAGCACAGGTGTTTTTTTTTTTTTTTCTTGCTCACTCACAGGTTGATCCACATAACTCTTACCCAAATTTCCTTGCCATCAATTATCCAGTTATGTTCCTTGCAAGTCCCTAAGCAGCAAACCATTGGTCACAGTCCATGAATATATAATTGCATATCTGGTCATTTTTCCTTCCAAGCACAGTGAACACCCAAAATGTACTGCCCAAAATTCTGCCCACTCAGAGGATTTTCCTCTATCACTGTCCTTCAGGAAGTCCCAGAAATATATTAGTGCTACCCCTGTCCATTTTTAGAAGGTGTCTGCATATCATATAGAACTGTCTGTAAGCCAGGCCACCTTTTTCTTTATCTGTCAACTGATAGCATGGGACTGCCATGAGACCATAGGCTCATGGCTGGAAAGACGTAAGGCCATATAGCAGCAGTGAGGACGGCAGGCACGGAAGGGGTAAAATAAATGGTACAATATCCTTCTATTCCTTTCCCCCATAAATTCAAAATGACCCCTGTGTTTGCGATCAAATAGCCACATCTATTGCACACATGTCAAAGTTACTGCTCATATAAACAAAACTTTTATTTTACTTTATTCACTTTATTTCACATTCTCTATCATCTAACCTTCTAAATTAAAAAATATATATATGTATGTTTGTACTGTGTTAATCTTTGCTGCTGTAGGAGTACAATGTGATGGTGGAAAGATGTGGATAAAAGTATTACTGCTGGGCGGCGTCAGGGGAAGTGCCCTGCTTTAGTCCATGGAGAATGAACTGACAGTCATCACGTGGGCACCGGACTCAGAGGGTCCCGTGTCGTGGGATGAAAACTGGAGTGTCTTGCAATCACCGAGACCAGTGCTGATTGTTGACAGAGGAGATGCTGAAGAAACTCGTTGCTGGGAAACAAAACCGTGAGTGGGGGAAAAACTTCTGCTAGGGCAGAAACCGTGGTCCGTATCTGTGCCTGGGGAGAGTAAAACTGCTTGTTGTCAATCTAACCTTGGGAAATATGGGCAGCACTTCATGGTGAGGCAGGCAAGTAGGGTACCCAGTGAGGGAGACAAAACTCAGAAACATTAGGCCTCCCTGGTGGCGCAAGGGGTTAAGTCTCAGCACTATGAAGCTATCACAGCCACCGCCGCAGGAGTTCGATACCCGGCCAGGGAACTTCCTACATGGCACAGCAGACCTCTTCTGTCTCACCCACTGCTCCCCTCCTCAGTGTATTTCAGTAGATCTACCTGTTCTGCTCCCCACTCTGTCTATGGTGAATATTCTGGTGAAACCCCCCCCCCCACCTCTGGTCTACACTCCATCTCTTGTATGCACAAATAAATAAATATTAAAAAAATCAAAGAACAGGGTTTCCCTGGTGGCGCAGCAGTAAAGAGCTGCACTGTGGAACTGCCTGCAGTGGCGATGCGAGTTCGACGCTGGGCCAGGGAGATTCCCACATGGTGTGGCAGACCTCTCCTGACGCTCCCGCTGTTCCCCTCAACAGTGTGTTTCTGTCCATCTGCCTGTTCTGCTGTCCTCTCTGTCTCTGGTGAACCCTCTCGCTGTCCCACAACTCTGGCCTGTACCCCAGCTTGTATGCATAAATAAATAAATATTTAAAAAAAATCAAAGAACAAAGAGGGGAAGGACATAATGGACTGTTGTGGTGGATGATGGTTATATTTGGATGGTGGTTGTTTTGCAATAACAATACATGAGCAGGAGATCCTATATCTTTAAAACACAAATGTTGTGAACCAATGTTACTTCAATAAAAAAAAATCATTACAGTGGAGAAATATGAATGATTAAATGGGATAGAACATGTCATGTAGGATTCTCCTTTAGAAAGGAGCAGGATTTTAAATCCTGGGGTCAAGCCTGGAACCAGGAGAGGAAAGAATACTGTGGGGAAAAGAAGCAGAAGTCTGTAGCCGTGTGCTTCTGCCAAGACCTGGGAAAACTGGGAAGACCCAAACTCAGAGTGTCAAGTTCACTCAGCTGTGGAGTCTGCTCTGGAGGTAGACTCAGGCCAGCAAAGGAGCCCTGAGGTGGATTCAGGTCTAGCCAAGTGGTAGAGGTGCTCGTGCAAGCCCAGGTGGCGCATCCAGATGGCTACTTCTCATAGACCACAGTCTGACAGGACCTGCACAGAATGGAAGACTGACTGTGATGCTTTAAGAATAGAGGAAAATACAGAACAGAGGGGACGGGAAGCGTCATCTGATATTCAAAATGCCATGTGTATAGTCCTAAACTGCTTCATTTTGATTGTGCTTTTATTCATTTTTCCATAGAGCTATTTATATATTCATTCATTTATGCATCCATTCATCCATTCATCCTTTCCCATGCCATAAGGAATGGAATATAGTTAAAAAGCCCTATAAAAAAAAGGAGTAATGGTACAATGAAATACAAGTGGAAAATTATTAAAAAGACAACATAGCTACAATGGAAATTTGAGAAAGTAAAATGACGGGGAGCCATGTTTTATTTATTTCCTTAATGTTACATAAAAAAAACTCTCAAGAAAAATATGACAGAATTCCCCTCATAACATCTTCATAGGCAGTAAGGTCAAAATAAAGAATCCAGGTGTATCATTCTGACTCTGCCACCGTCTGCCAGCCAACTGGGAGCCTTGATCTCACGTACATGACACATTGTTTAGTGAAAAGAGCCAAAATTAAGAATCAGAAATCTTGAGGACTTTCTCTGTTACTTGACCTTGGGCAATTTATTAAACCTTTCATTCTCAGTTTTTCATCTTTTAAATGGAGCTAATAGGGAATTTAAACAGTGTGTGTGATGCATTTAGCAAAATATTCCGTGACATTTAAAAATGTTCTGTAATGGGCGATGTTTAAAAATAAGGTATTGAAGTAAGTGATCTTTAAGGTCTCATGTAGTTCAAAAATTCCAGTTCTTTGAATTGAATCATTTATCATGTGAAATTTTAATAACCTTAGCTCTTTTATCAGTGTTTGCTTAAGAATTTTTCTCTGAATCACAAAACTGACTGTATTCTCTGCATACTGACTGGGGAACTCAAGTAAAATAAATGCAAACTGATAGCAAAAACTGACTATAAAAATTTGTAAATCCTGATAAAAGAATGGGCTACAGATGAAAAGCTTTGTCTTGGTTTCAAGTGAAACTAAGTTTGAGATAAAAACAAACCAAACAGTGGCAAGACAAAGGACATTCAAGCTTTCTAGTTCTATCTCCCCTAATTTAGTTTGGCAAAGCAGTAATAATTCTAATAAAGAATTAATTTGGAGTTACTTTGAATCACTAGAAGCCATGACAAAGGATAAATATTTTCAGTGGATGTCATAGAAGTTTATAGGAAAAAGAACAGAATACTTATTTTAGGGGAGATGCTGGTTCAGTGAGATGGAGAATACAATGAATGGCCTTGATCCTGCCCCCTCCCAAAAAAAAAAAAAAAGAATTGGGTGTGGGGTAAAAGCAAGATAAACAATTTATGAAGACCTACTAAGTGATCTGTGTCCGAGGATCACTATGTTTTCTTATTTAACTCTTACAACATCCTGAACAAGGTAGTTCAATTCTTTCTGATTTAACAGGAGGGCACCAAGATTATAAAAATTACAAGGATTGAATAACCGCTCAGGTTTCAGCTAATAATACATAGAGAAACCAAGATTAGAAAATGTTAGTCCGATTATAAAACTGCTGTTTCTCCTCTACCAGGCTAAGCAAATATATCTCTTGGGAAGCCAGCTGCAAACCTTATTCAGTCAGTCTTGGCTACTATTTATCACCACCAAGATGGCAGGGTAGCTGCCATCTTCATGATAGGCACACAGGCATTTTGCTGACCATGCATGGGGAGCAGTGCACAGCTGTTCTTTATCTCTATAAGGGGGTGCCAGAGTGGGGAGCAATAGCAGTGAAATGGGATGTCTGTGGATAGCATTAATCACTTCTTTCTCCCAACTTCTCAGCAGAAAGGGGAGACGTTAGCATCAATATCAATATGAAATACCTTATACACAATGTTTTATTATTTGCAGAGAACATCTTGTATATAGAATATAATATATGCATTAGAGGTAAAGTATGTCAAGATATATAATGTATATACTTTCCATAGCTGTATCATTTCTATATAATTATAAGTACGTGTGATTATGATATAGAATTTCATAATGTATGTTATATTATCTCTAATACATATATTAAATGATGTATCATATAGAATTATAAATTACACATGTCATATAAAGATAATAATATGGTATAAGTTATAGTTATAAGTGCATAAATTATATAGACATACTATGTGTATAACATAAAAACACCCATTATGCCATTCATCTTTTTGGCTATAACTTGTGGTAATGAAGAGGGTACTGAAACACAGGGTTTTAAAGTACTAGCAAGTGGCAGACACAAATACAAACCCAAGTCTCTTAACTACTTTCTATGATATTCCCAATGCTCCTTAGATGTCTGTCTGCTTTAATATAATTTGTCAGATTCACAGGGGATCTGCACAGCTTACTTCCTATTTGAAATTAAGATCCTTCACTTCCTCAGAAGAGAGCTTCTATATACAAAGCCTAATGGCACAGCAATGAGCTCCCCAGACTAAATCAAACATCCATGGGTACCCTCAGATATCACCTCCCTTTGCTTCCTGTGGTGTCCAAAGTAAAGATCAACAGGAACACCAGGAGTCTGGGAGAACATAGAAACGGAAAGTTCAAAAAGGTTGAATAACAAAAATGAGTCCTTATGAATGGTGAAATCTTGGTTTAGAAAAACTACCTTTTTGAAAGCACAGCTAGGGTGGGGAAAAAGTGATTCTGTTACTTAGAGAAAGATCTGGAGTTAAGAACAATCTCTCCCATTTAGTTTCTTGTCTTTCAAAATCTGTGATCCCATTGAAACAGTCCTTTGTCAACTGAAGATTCATTGAACAGCAAATATAGATGGCATTCTGAGTAGGTAGGGGATTCCAACAGATTTTTAAGATGAAGTTTATCTCTTTTGTGTTAATTATTTTTGATCTTAGGAGAAGTGCAAAATATTCATAGTAGGGGGAATTAAAGTGAACCAACCAGCATTTTGGTATAAGAAATAATCTGTCCACTTTGGATTTGCTGACAATAGATGAGAAACATTCTGTACAAATATGACCAGGAAATTCCTTCTGGAGCTTCTAATGACTCATGTAACAAAATGTGGAATTTGTTACAATGATTTGTTCATCTTTATTTCTTTATAAAGAACATGAAGAACTAAAGAAAGAAAAAGGAATGACGACCAACCCAGTTCATAACAGATACTCAAAATTATAATAGTAGAGAAAGAAAACATCTATGGCAGTGATTCTGAACCATTACTGAAAACTGAATCATTACTTGATCTCAAATTACTTCTTTTAAATCAACTTGGGAAATGACATAACCGTGTTTAATTCCTCTGAGAAGAATTGTTCAGTTCCAACCATCTGCTAAATTAAGCAGCAGTGATTATAATGAACATTTACAACAGACCTAATACAAAAGGGGATAATAACTTTATGCATAAAACAAAGTACTGGGAGGTGAGAGTGATCTCAAAAATTAGGAGAACAGATTTTTTGGGGTGCTGGAACTCTAGGGTTGGTGAAGGTCAAAGTGCAATTTGTTTAAATTCTTTACTTGATTTTAAGAAAACAGTCACCAAATTCTATCAAACGACCAGTATTCCAGATTCTCTTTTACCTTATCTCATCAAACTGCTAGTTTTTTTTTTTTTCTTGGTGGTAATATATATTTTATTTCTCAGTGTTTTACTATACCCTACACTAATATTCAGCATGACTATGAAAAATGTGTGAAGATTCAACAAGTTAATTAAGTACTCATAACCCTAAGAGATGTTTTATTAATTGGTCTGTTTTTTTTTTTTTTTTTTTGGTCCTTGAATGGGTGTTCAATGTCTTTGCATTCATGCAAAGTGTTTATATATGTGTTTGTAGATCCACACATTTTCTAAGGAATTAGTTGCCTTAGACTTGTTATTGAAGTAAAATAATAATAATAATGATAATATTAACAAATACAACAACTTTTGTTTTTTTACTTGGGAGGGCCTGGAACTATTCTTCAACTAGGAAACCTATTTTTATCGCACAGGGTCATATCATTAAATATTACAGAGACCCCCTCATCAGAACTAAAAAATATATTTATATCCCCCAAGTTCATAGACAATAGAATACCTTAAAAGTTCTTTTTATTTCAAATGCCAAAACAGGTAATATGATAGTGGCCCTGAGTCAACTGAGAGAAAAAAGAATGTTTAAAATTTTCAAAGGCAATTTTATTTATGATGTGGCCCTAGTGACTGAAAATGAAAATCTCAAAAGAATGACCTTCTTCATCTTCTTCAGTGATACAAGTCTCCAGACCCAAGAAACCATGTGGACAGGCTCAGTGAATGTCTCTATGTAACATGGGGAGACAGATGCCAGAGCTCAGCTGATGGGCGGGAGTGGCAAAAAGAGGGCAACACTCAGTGAAAACATTGGCAGTGTGTCAAAGTCACACAAATAACCATTGTTTTTGCTGAAATGTATAATATTTCTCACATGACGAATGTTAAGCCAAATACAGTCCTGCTTGTGCAGTTGACGTTAGGGATTGTTACTTTCACTTTCAGTCAAGTCATGTAGAGAAAAAGTGAATGTACATTTGCTGGAAATGAGGAAATAGGTCAAAGGCTGATCCTGCTATCCCTGGTGTCTCTAAGAGCAACAGCCATCTGGGATTTACTTCTTGTGGGGGGCATTGCCAGGAACTGCTAGTTGGACCCACACTTCTCTTCCTTCTAGCATCCGGGGATTCTCTCCCATTCTCACCTTCTGGTTACGGATGCTGCTGCAGGAGAATGCAGTACATTTGTGAGCAGACAGCCATTTATAATCTATTGCAAAATTGATGTACTAAAATTTGTTTTTCTGCCTCAGCTTTTCCAATAGTTGGTCCATACTGAACTAGTTCTTCAATTTTGAGGCAATATTTGCACTGTCTTCAAGAAAAATCAGGTTCATGACTGAGCGGATCTTTGGGAAAATGTATTCAATGAATTATTTATCAAAATTCTTAGGGATATAACTTCTGCCTTGACAATAAGTTCAGTTTTTGAGTGAATTATAGGGTATAGGATAGTAGCCCCAAGGAATGTCTTAGGAGGACAGACAAAGTGGTATGTTTTAGAAGAGTACTGGGTTAAGTGCAAGAGAAGTGAGAGAGATGTGGGTTTGAAGAGCTACCTCTTCAGACTGATTCTATTTTCAGTACCCTAATGCCAGGTTTTATTCAGAAATTATATTGTCAGTGAAATAATTAACAGAATAACTAAAACAACTAGCTATAATGTGGGAATTTAGTTAATTTAGTGATTTAAGATCAGGGAGACAAAATAAACCATTTTATTAAAAACTTTTATTGACATTTTTTGGGGGAGAGATTTCTAGATGTGTTCATTCAACTCTTTGCATATACATAACATAAATAAGTTTTTCTCTTATGATGTATATATATACTTTGTACTAATTACTAAGGTATAGACAAAGATGGGAACATGTTTTTTTTTTCTTCAAAGTTTTTGATTGTTTGCAAAGTTTGAGCTCTATTTCTTAGACCTGCCCCTATTTGATGTTCTAGTACAACTTACATTTCTGCATTTCACATGATACTAATAGCATGTGCTGGTACTAATGCTAGGATTTCCAACTCTGTCACCTCACATGGGACTATAAAAATATTTTATTTGGTCTTCACTTTATTACCCAATGGCAAAATACTCAAGTATTTGCATGATAGAACAGCAATAAGAGTAATAGTTCTAAATTTCTATTACTCTGTGCTACCCACACTGCTGTAGGCTGATACCGCCCCACAAGAGTTTGCAATGTTGTTGTCCTGGAGAAAATCTGGTAGTCTACCATTGCGGTCATTGTCCAGTTGTCCCAGTGATTTCCCCTGCCCTCAGAAGTCCAGCATTTGATTTCAAATCTGGTTTGTCTTGCTTGTGACCCAGACCACTGTGTGTCCATCCAGTCCCTGCATTGTCCTGCACCAATGATGACACCAGATATGGAAAGTGGACTCAACATACACCCAAACCACATGTACTTAAAGACAAGACCTTGCTGCTTTATGCTCTCAGCATCTTATGAACCTATGATAATGTACTCATTTTATTACTGTGTTTTAGAATGTTATGCCTCTTGCCCTAGATCTTCATAGGTTTATCTTGGTTGGGAGCTGGACTCGAGGACCCAGCATATCTTAACTAGCACTATTCATAAGTGTTTCTCTGACACTTTCATTCTATTTATAGTGCAACTATGTGTTAGACATTGTGTTGGGTGCTGGAAATAGAGTTTGAACGAGATGAACACAGGTTCTGCCCTACAGTCACTTAGAGTCTAGTCCTAAACAGTAGGTGTATATATAAGTAATTATTGTTTTAAAAAATATGTTGAAAAAATAATTGCAGTTGTAAGAGTTTTTGTGAAATGTGATGTAAAAGGTGCTAAGAAAATGCCTAATGAGGGAAAATGAAACAGTCTCAGAAACATCGGGAAGGATTTCTGAGGAAATAAAATCTAGGCTAAAGTGTGGGAGTTGAGAAGGAATTAAATATGTAAATGGCTGTGTGAGAATCCAGGAAAAAGCAGTGGTACCTTAAGTGTAGGGTATGTTAAAATCCTGTTTTCTTTAAAAGCAAACCCCATTTGAGAACTTCAGACAAGAACATTCTGCCATTTTCAATGAGGTGGGAAACAAGTGACAACCACATTAAAAGGGTTTTACAAGTCTTGGGCAAAAGGCTTGAATTTTATTTGAAAATGGTATGAAAACACTGAAAGCTTTATTTAAAATAATTTAAATCACAAGATATTTTAAAAGTACAAGATAATGTAAAAGATAATACATTAGTCACCTGTGTTGTCATCAGTGAGCCTAGCATTTTGTATTTGCTTCACAGTTTTGTTTTTTTTTTTAAAGATTGATTTATTTATACATACAAACTGGGGTACAGGCCAGAGGCGTGGGGCGGCGAGAGGGTTCACCAGAGACAGAGTGGGGAGCAGAACACGCAGATCAGAAATACACTGCTGAGGGGAGCAGTGGGTGAAGCAGGAGAGGTCTGCCGCACCATGTGGGAATCTCCCAGGCTGGGCGTCTAACTCGCATTGCACTGCCGACAGCTCCACAGCGCAGCACTCAACCACTGTGCCACCAGGAAGCCCCTTGCTTCCCAGTTTTTGAGGAAATAAAAGGTTTAATTTCCTTCTTCCTCTCTCTCTCTCCCTTCCACTCCAGGTAACCATTGTCCTAAACTTGGAGTATATCATTCTTTGGCAATGATACAGTAACAAGTGAAGCTCAAAATGTGCAATCCCATGACCTTGCAGTTTGTCTTCTAAGGATCTGTTTTAAAGAAACTCTCACATACATGCATGAGACATTTTCAGGAAACTTAATTTTAGCATTGTTCATTGCAGTGAAAAAATGGGACTAACATAATAACCCTCACTAGAGGGAGGAATAAAGAATACAATGGAACCCTATTCATCAGTTGAAAAGATGCCTTGGAGCTTGTGAATTGATGAGGATAACATGAAAAAGTAAGATGTTTATTTAAAAAGGTTAGATCCAAAGGGATATGTAGCATATATCTCATGTATGAAACATTTGAAGACAAATAAAATAATATCATTTATGGAAGCAAATATAGGTAGTAAATATGCTGAAGAATTCAAGGAGGGAATTAAACAGTAGAAATTGTGTTTGAAAAAGCTCAGCTTATCTCCAGGATTGAAAATGCACCAGGGTAGACCAGTCAGGAGAGTATAAGAGAGGAGCTGAATAATGAATGCAACTTCAATTAGTTAAAAAAAAAAAAAAAGTAGAAAGATTCTAGAGCTATTTGTTTATTTTATGTTTGCATAAACAATAGAAATGTATTTCCTCATGGTGCTAAAGACTGGAAGTCCAAGATCAAGGTGCTAGAGGGTGGATGTTTGCGAGAGCTTTCCTCTCGGGCTGCAGATGGCTGCTGCTCTCTGCGCCCTCACGTGGTGGATGAGGGCTATTTAGAAGACAGACTTAAGATACGGTATTTGGCTTTGAGGGGTTGAGTGATTTTCCTCTTTCTGGAATCAGTAACATGGTCATTTGTGCTGCTATTTACTGATGTGTGGAGGGAAGATTATGGGACAGTTTTGGTAACGGGTGAAGATAGTAGATCTAGTTTTGGAAAAAATAATCTGTGTTGTTTCTCCACCTAGAGAAGTTAGCGGTATATGGGAAATGGGCATAACAGTCCATAGAGATCAGAAATGGAAATGAAGTGTGAGTCATCAGTATGTCTTATGGGAGGGACAGTAGTCTCCCCTTGTTCATTAGTACTCTCCAGTGGATACCTGGAACCATGGGTAGTGCAATATCTGCTATCCTTTTTCTATGCTAACCTGTAATTTCTAAATTAGGCACATAAGCAATTAACAATACTACTAATAAAAGATAACATTTACACTATAATAGAAGTTATTTGAATTGTACTCTCAGCACATCTCACTGTATGAAATATTTTTGGACCATTTTTAACTGAAATTGCAGAAAGTGAAACTTTGGATAAGGAAGAACTATTGTAATTAAATTTGTAATAGAAGATAAAATTGATTAGAGTATAGAATGAGAAAAGATGTTCTACTATCGAGCCCTGAGGGACACTAAAATGTAGCGATGTCAATGGAAGGTAGGAGAAGCCATAGCCAAAAGAAAATGAGGTGGGGGAATGTGGGAATGGGGAATATGGAATCAGGGAAGCTGAGGGAACACATTATTTCTGGGACAAACAGGTGACTGTCAGTTTTGAATGCTAATAATATTTTAAGCAAAAGAAAGAATGAGTAATATACATTGCATTTTGCTATGTGAAATCATCAGCAATTTAAAAGTCAGCATTTTCAGAAGACTGGTTGGTCTAAATGCCATTTTGGATGAGCTGAGTGAGAAATAGAGAAGTGGAATAGTTTGGGACGGAAAGGACAAAAGTAGATCGGAGGTAGGGAACTAGGAAGCTAGAGAATTACTGTTTTATTCTTGTATATTTATTTCTTTTAGGTGAGGCAAATTTGAATGTGCTAAATGTTACTGGAAAGGATTCAATAAGAAAGGAGTGAAGGTACGGGAGAGAGGAGACAACCTGATTGGGAGAGTGTCCCCCAAAACTTTGGAAATTGAATGAAAATCATTTAACAATTATTTATTGTTGAATTAAATAAGTGAATAAGAAGAAGGGTATGATTTCTCCTGAAATAGCAATAAAGGGTGAAGGGATATCTGTGGATAGCAATAGATTTACAGATCCGGTAGTGGGAAGCTGAGCATTTTCATACCTGATTGCTCGTATCATCTCCTTTAGGTGGGAAATAAAACATATCTGTGCAGAGAAAGGCAGAGAGTTAGGATTCAGAGGTCTTAAGACACAAATATTTGCAATAGTTGTTGTGGAGTTTTGGAATGGAGTTTTGGAGTTTCTGAATAAGGAAACCACATAGCATTTGTCACTTTTTAGTTCCAAGTTGAGATGGGAGATTCTGAATTTGTCGTGCTCCTAATCTCCCTAGACAACACTTGCTTATCCATACTCTAGTCTCTGGATTTATTATTTCACAAGAGTCTCTTCATTTCCTCCTCATTTTAGACTATGGCTAAATGTGTCACACGCTGAATTCACATCAATATAAGGCGTAGGTCAGTTTCAGGGAGTCCATGTTGTTTTCTTACACTATGTCCACCATACTTGAAAGAAGCCTTTTCAATGGCAATATTTCAAGACTTTGTTATCACTAAGTGTATCATAAGCTTTTGTGGACTTTCAAATTTGTTGTTTTTTAAGCCCAGAAGGAAGGATTAGGTATTTTCAAGCACTCTTAAATGACAATGGGGGCCCAAAGAGTTACTTAAATATTTTATAAACAATTTATATTATCTGTGTTCCATGTTGCATTAATCCTTGCTGGAAATAAGGGACCTCTGGTGTGCTTTTCTGGTGTGCCCATGTCAGTTGTATGAAATTTATTGTTATCATCGAGCCATAGTCTGAGTAAGGGGAAATGTCATAGGTATTCAGAATTCTGAGAACATTAAGGCATATTCTCATATAGTCACTATGGTCTGATTGACGCAGAGTATAGTGACACATATTTACTTTTCCATACGTTCAAAAGAACTAATGTTCTCTTTTAAAAAGTGACTTCATCTTCCACCATAAATGTCTCTACTCTAAGGCCTGGTGAGAGAATTCCTTGGAAACAAAAAAAACATTTATTCACATAATGTATATGCAAGTGTGTTTTTCTCTTTATGAAGTTCTTTGAGTAAGTAAATTAAAAAACAGTGCATTAGTGTTCCACATTTTGTTATCTTGGAGGAGTATTTATTTCACAGCAAGTTTATAATTTAAACTGTTTGTAATTTTATGTGAAACTCACTTTTATCTCTGCCATACAAATTAGTTGAACCAATTTTACTGGCTTTTGATCAAGATAAAAAAATAGTAGAATGATCACTAGTTGTGGAGTAAGACGACCTGGGGCCCAGTTCTTACTTGGAGACTAACAACTATAACCTGAGTCACACTTTGTTTGAACCCTAGTTTACTGACCTGTGAAAAGAGGAGTTTTATTAGGTGATTCTTAAAATATTTTCCAGATCTTAACCTCAGTTTTAGGAGTTGACACAGCTGTTTGGGAGCATGGAAAAAAAAGCTAAACATTGTTAAAATGAATTATTCTTGCATGGTAAAATTAAAATGTGCTTTCTCAAAGTTGGAATTTAATTTAATAGCATTCATTCATGCATTCTTTAATTCATTAATGAGTGTCAGAAATTTGGGCAACTGCAATGACCTTGCAAATATACCAGTCCTCAGGTAGTTCACATTATAGCAAGGAAGACAAATGTGTCAACCAATTGTTGGAATAAATATGACAAATGATCTTGTAATAATGTCTATATCAATTTTCTCCCCTTAGTATATCCTAACTCCTATGTAGCATCTTACTTGGTTGTCTCACAGAATTCAAGCTTCATACAATCAGATTGAACAGTTGAATGTACTTTCTGCTCTCAAAACTTAATCGTTCTCATTTCTGTCAATACCACCATTGACCTACTTGTCCAAATTGAAAAGTAGAAGTCTTGCCTGATTTCTGCTTCTCCTTCATTATTTTTGCCTCTAATATCAGCAACTCCCATCAATTCCATTCAGGAATTCTAGTTCCCCTAGCTACCACTCTAATTCACATCACCCTTTCATCTTGCTCGGATCCCTGTAAGAACCTCCTTACTGCTCTTCTGACTTACTTTCTTGTCAAATTTCAAATTCTTTCCCCAAAAGAGTCAAGAGCAATGCATTAAAAATAGAAATTTATTCACAGCACCTCCATTCTTGGAGACTCCAATGACTTCTTTTGCATCTCAAATGAAACCAAAGTATTGGCACAATCTGCCCCTCCTTGCATCTCCAATCTCATCATGGCACTTGACCTTGTGACCATGAAATGTCAACCATGCAGGCGTCCAGTGTTCTTTCTTCAGGTTTTCATTGAGGGATTCTCTTCACGCAGAGGACTTATCATCTAAATAGATGCGCACACTCACCTTTTCCTCTAAATCCCCCTACACATTCAGTGACCACAGTGTTCACTTAGAAGTGAAGTGTTCTGTGTCAGTAGTTAAAGAGACTCAAGAGGAGGAAACAGAAGCAGGGAAGGGTTTTTCCTTACATTGAAAGAGGAAAAGTGAGTTGTTTCCTTTCAGTTCCATTTTCTCCAGACTCTGGGCTACATCTGTTTGGTTTTTTTTCCTAGTATTTTTTATAATACTTATCCTAACAGTGTGAGGTGATGTATCACGTGGTTTTGATTTGCATTACTCCAATAATGAGTGATGCTGAGCATCTTTTCATGTACTTGTTGGCCAACTGTCTTTTCTAGAAAAATTTTAAGTCTTCTGACATTTTAAATCAGATTTTTTTTGTAATGAGTTAAATGAGTTATATATATATATACATACATATGTATTAAGATATTTGCCTCTTATCAGTTACATAATTTTCAAATATTTTCTCTGATGTAGAAGGTTGCCTTTTCATTTTATCGATGTTTTCCTTTGCAGTGCCCAAGCTTTTTAATTTGATATAGTCTCATTTATTTTTGGCTTGTTAATATTACTTGAAATAAATAAGTCCAATTATTATGACTTTTTCTATTTTATAATCTGAAAATATTGAGAACATGAAAACCAAAGGCATTCCTTGATATTTCTTATCAATGATGTGTCTAAGACACATCAAATATGCAAAGATTGGCATGATTAAAATAATAATTCACTATTTGGAACATTACCACATTTTTTATTCTTTAAAACCATGCAAATTTGAGGAATCAAAAGAGAAATTCCTAACTGGACTAAGTCCAATTCTATTTCAGTACTTACCCAAAAGGCGGGTTGTGGAGAATTTAGTTAGTAATTTACTTAATGACTAACAGTTTTTCACACCATTCAACTTTTACTCTTGTACTCATAAAAATAAAAAGTAATAATGCCATTCTTTCTGATTAATTTCTCACTCATAAAAGCCTAAGTACTAATGTACTGGTAAATTGCCATCAGTTTGGTATGAAAGAATTTACAAATTTTTTGATCTTCCTTATTACATTGTGATCTTCTTTATTTTTACATAAGATCTAACTTCACATCATAATGATGTGAAGTCCCAATTATAAAAAGAAGGAAGAAGATATAAAAATAATTAATAATTTAAAAAATTACATAACCATCCAGTTAATACAAATTTGGGAGTGATACATATAAAATTATTTGATAAATACAACCATAGGAAGTTCAAATCTTGCAATAATTAGCATATATTAAGTAGTAGATACACAGGAGGCTACTTGGAATCTGTTAGTAAAGAGTTTTCTTATTTGCATTATTCTCACTCCTGGAAATTTCATAGTTCTCCTATGAAGACCTATCACATCTCTAACATTCTGAGTATAGAACAATCAGTCACATAGTAGGTACCTAATAAACTGTTGTTGACGCGAAGTTAATGTCTCCAAATTATTGTTCTAGCCTACTGTGCTTATATGCCATGACTTATTAAGCAGATATGAATTCTATTTTGCGTTATAAAAATAGGATAGCCACTTATATCTACAGTTTTTTTTATAGTTAAATGTTTATTTAGTTTTTGGACAGGTAATATATACATATGCTATGAAATCTAAAGTATAAAAAATATACAGTGAAAACCAAGGTTCTTCTCATCTCTTTCCCCCAACTGCTTTATCCTACTCCAGGGATTTCTGTTATCACCAGTTTCTTGCATGTCTTTAAAGATATTTTATAGAACCCAGATGAGCATGCATGTTTTTCTAAAGTTATACAACTGGAGAACTTGCTTTCATCATTTTTAAATATACCTTATATCTATATGTGTGTGTTTATATATTTAGTTGCCCCATACTTTCAAGATTAAATGGTAATGCCATTTGCATTAACTAATTCTTTTAATAGACATTTCAGTGGTTTTCAATTATTTTTTTATTAACCATTGTATTCCACTGACTACTACCACTGACCTTGGGACTCAGATAAATTCAATGGTAGTAGAATTGCAATGGTCTGAGTGTAAAAACTGCTCACGAACACTCTTAGCTCTATGATGTCTTCAGTAGGGTACATTTTCCCCTATTGAAGGGGAAAATTTTCATCTCCCAAAGGTTGAGCAATAGTGGATTCTTCTTTAAATTTTCCTGTTTCTTGTGGTTGACTTCTAGGTGATTAACACCTGGATGATCATGGTGGACTTGCTTGTTTCATACTTCACAATATTTAATGTGGATTCAAGAGTCCAGGCTGGCCCTCAGGAACCCTTTAATTTGGACTGAAAACTGATTATCCCTCTTAGGGACCTCAGTGATCAATGAGCCAACCTTGAGTCACTGAGATGATATCTCAGTTGCTACCTGGGTGTACCACATGCTTCTTTTATTTCTTCAGGACAAATACTTTTCTCCCTGTTCTTTATGACTTGGCTTCACTGATCTGTAAGAGCTATAAAGGTTTCACATGTGCTTATACATTGTTCACTCTGACTTGTTCCAGTTGTTTCCAATTCTTCAAACCGTATTCCACACAATCTTCCAAATTTTGGTACAAAAATATTTTGATTCTCTACAAATGTTCAGGGCAAATCTCTTGAATGTTTACATATGCCTTAAAATAAATAATTCACACAATATTCCATTTTTCCTTAAACTCTTTTGAAGCACAATGTTCTTTTATAGACATAGAGCTTTGGGACACTAACTTCCACATAATCACAGCCCTGCAATCCTGTAAACTCCTAGATCATCTCTGTCACTTGTCTACCTGTGGGGCTTGATATCCCAATATAATACTCAGAGACATGTTCTAATCAAGATTCAGAGGGCAGCATCCCATGTATGTATTTTCAGGTTTCAGCATTTCAGTTGTGTAACATACTAAATATAAATGTATTACATTGCTCAGATAAATAATTGCCTGTGCCCCAATATTTCTAGTCAGTCTGTTCCAGATAACACCCCCAGAGATTTTGGTGATAAGTTGGCTAAATTATTCTGCAAAATGAAAATAGGAGATACCGAGGGGAAGCATTTGAAATGGTGAAGAGGCTGGTGGATCAGTGTTTTCTAAACTTAACTTGATGATATTCCATAGACCCTAGACATTTCTTTCTCCAAGGGGCTACTTTGGAGCAAATGAAGCAGAGAAAGTCTTTGGACCAGTAATCATTTTAAAAAGTTCTTGTTAAATAATCACTAGCATGCATTACTATATTCTTGATCTTTCTCTTGCAAGAAATAACAAATTATTAAAACATATCAAGACTGGAGAGGCTGGATTATACTTCAGTTTCCAATCCATAATTTCATACAGCTTCTCTTGGATTATTTAATTAGTATTTACTTTTATAGCACTGTCTCCACCCGCCTCTTCAATAGATACAGAAGTCTTGAACACTACCTTTACTCTCTCACCTGTCAATGGATGAAACAGTATTGAATGGTGGGAGATTGTCACAATCTTATTCTGAATTTAATGTGGTGTGTCTTCACATCTCTGGTCAGTTCAATATCCAATGAATGCCCTTCTCAGGCATTATGGAGATGCACTTCTAATTCATATACAAGTTTAAATTGAGATGAGGCCTGCACCTGCATTTTAGGGCAAGTATTGTAGGCAGACATCCCCAAAGGTTAATCTGAGTCGATTTGGGCCCATTTGGAACCCTTTGCTTTTGCCTTGAGTTGCACTGATACCAATCTGCATATCCAAGGGAACCAATAAAGAGAACATTAAGGTAAATTAAAGCATTACACACTCACTCCTATTAAATTCAGAAAGCACAGAGAACTAATGTATTTAACATGAAAACACTAACTCTAAAAATATACCCACCCATATGATTTTTGCAGCATTGTCCACAATAGCCAAAATGTGAAAACCTAGTGTCCATTGACAGATAAATGGATACATAAGATACACACACAAACACACACACATATATATATACACACACACACACAATGGAATACTACTCAGTTATTTACAATAACATGGATGGAACTTGAAGGACCCTGGAACCTGAAGATAATGCATGGGATGTTGCCTTCTGAGTCAGTGAAAGTCAAATACTATGTGATTTCACTCATATGTGGAATCTAACAAGCAAATAAAAGAAAATAAAAACAAGATCTGATAAAACAGAGTGGGGAGGTTTGGGGCTGGATGTAATAGATAAAGTGGGTCAAATGCATGGTAGTTGATGGAAACTAACTTTGGGGGTAAATGTGATGCAGTATATATGTAGATGTTGAAGTATAGTGCTATACACCTAAACTTACATAATGTTATAAACCAAAGATACCTCAACAACAATTTAAAAAAAAATATTTGTCTCAGGTACTTTATCTCTGGGTTTTCTTCCCCCAAACCCACAACCTCAGTCTACTCATGAAACAACATCAGACAGCCCAAATTTAGTAACAATATATAAAATACCTGATCTGTGCTCTTAAAATTGCCAAAGTTATGATAAGCAAGGAAAGACTGAAAAATTGTCAAAAGTCAGAGGAGACTAAAGTGATATGATGTCTAAATGCAACATGGGATCCTGGAACAGCAAGGAAACCCTAGTGAAATGTGAGTAATGTCTGGAGTTTAGTGGGTGGTACTTACTGTTAGTCCTTAATGTTAACCAGTGCAGCATGATTGTGAAGGATGTTACTACTGATGGAAACTGGGTGAGGGCATAATGGGAACTTTCTGTCCGTATTATATTTGCAACTTCCCTGTAATCTAAAATTATTTCCAAATTGAATGCTTATTAAAAAGGAAAAAAGGTTTTGCGATTAGATCAGTGGTTCTCAGGTGAGGGTGATTTTGCTCCCGAGAAGATATTTGGTAATATTCAGAGACATTTTTGGATGTCACAGTTAGGGGGAAAGTGCTATTGTCTCTATTGACTAGTACCTGCTGCTAAACTTCCTAGAGTGCACTTGAATGTCTCTACAAGGGAAAGTTATCCAGTGCTATCGATATGCGCAGATTGAAAAATCCCTAGATTGGAAGAAAATAGGGCTTTTGGGATCTGTCACCTTATAAAACCTCCGTAATAGCCCCCCAATATCGCTCCTAATGTACCTCTACTTTCTGTCTTTGGCAGCTGTCACGTCTGTTTTTATTACTGCAAACTCCAGGCTTCCCCCACCCTTCCTCTCATAGATCAACTTCCCTTTCTTATCTGGAACAACTTAGCAATGGTTTATTTCTCTTCTTGCCTCCCATCTCCCCCGCATTCTCCAAAATTATCTTTACTTGAAACTCCACTCCGCAGGATAAATGAATTTCTTTCAGGTCTGCTCTCTTCTAGACAGTGAAGGAAAATGGATAAGGAGGTTGGTTGTAAATACAAACTTGGTTTTCTTCTCTCATATGTGGGAGAGTTAAGATACTCTTACAATGGATGAGTAAGTAATATCTTTCCTAACTTTAAATTCCTTTTTTTTTTTCTATTCAAGTTGTCATGCTTTCTATTTTCTTCTTTATTTGGGTAATTAAAAGGTAGTAACTCAGCAGGTGGTTTTTCCCCAGCTGTCAGAATTCCTGCTAAAAGATGATTTAGAACACCTTGACTGAAATAGGGACCTGACAATTAAAGTGGTTTTTAAAGGATTGCACAATGAATGTGCTTCTTTGGAAAGTTTATTTTCAATCCATTACTATACTTTGAAGTAGAATTACTAATTGTTATTCAACTATATTTCATTACAGTTAATTGGCTTCCAACATTTGAAAATGATTTACTCCCACTACTTCAGAAGCTACTAATAGCAGGTCCTAAATCACAATCTTGACAGAACAGCTTCATGTTCTTTTCTGATTACATTGTCTTTACAATTCCAAATTTAACAAGGTGATTACATCATTGAGTTTTTGTATACTTGGTGAATTTTTTTAGGAGGAGTGCTATGGAGATGCTGAAAGAAGCTTGTTTTTTAATTGGAATCTTAAATCTTCTTCCTTCCAAAATATACCATTCAAGGAACAACAGCTCCAACTGGTTTCTTGGAAAATCCAAGCAGTTTTTCAAGGATGTTTGTACAAGACCACATGAGTGGATATTGATGTACTTCAAAGATAAATTTCTTTTTTAAAAGGAGCCTTTAGGATTCTCTATGTATATTTTCATATCATTTGCAAATAATGATGACTTTACTTCTTCTTTCCCAATTTGAATTCCTTTATATTCTTGTCTAGTAAGTTCTAGTTAGGACTTTTAATACTACATCAAATAGTAGAGGTGAAAGTGGACATCCTTGTCTTTTACCAGATCTTAGTGGGAAAGCTTTCAGTTTTCACCATTGAGAATAATGTTAGCTCTGGGATTGTCATATATGGTCTTTATTATGTTGAAGTACATTCCATTAAGCAGTGCATTGGCAGAGGGTATGGTATAGTAATAACACCTAAGAGGGAAGATTCTATACTTCTGAAACCAATGTTAGCTTAATTTAAAAAAAAAAAGATAATTTTGTTTCCTTTAAACAACTTCATCTGCAATTCATGGATATCAAATGCCAAGTTACATATGCCACACTCACGGTAAATATCTGACAAATTCAAGAGAAAAATTACTTAGCAGATACTGGAGAATGGAAGTTACTGTCTTTAATAAATAGAACATAACAATGATATTAAGCCATGGTTCTGCAACAATGTAAACCACAAACAAATCATTCTATTTTTTGGGAACATTTGTAAAATGGGAACAACAATTTCTGTCATGAATCTATCCCAGTGTTGTGTGAATGACTCAGGGAGTTCATTATACTCTTAAAAAACGTTTTTGAAAACCTAGCATGTAATAGACACTACAGTAGATGAAATAGATATGGTGGGAACAAGGAAGTCAAGGTCTTTGATCTTTTGTAGCTTTGCTATCCAGCTCTCTGCCATTCAAAGAGCAGTGAATACCAGTAGCACGGATGTCCCCTGGGAGCTTGTTAAAAATCCAGAGTCTCAGGCCCTCCTAAGACTACTGAATCAGAATTTGTATTTTAATAAGATCCCCAGGTGATTCATATGTACATTAAATTTTGATAGGCATTGGTCTAGCAGGTATTATAAAAACGAATTCTGAAGAAAGTGCTATGCAAATATTTTTAAAAGGCCAGTTACACATAAGACTAAGAAAAGCAAGACAGAAATTATTCGTATTTAGAAGTCAGAGAAATGTAAGCATGTGTGTTTCCTTAAATAAAATATTTGAAAAATCTTAATTATATAATTATTAGACACATTTTATTTTATTTTTTTAATTCTGCTTTAAGAGTTGGTTTTTGTTGTTGTTGTTACTTTTATTTGTGTCTTTTACATTACTGTATATTCCCCGTAGGTTTCCCACCACCAATTCACCCTTGAACCGTCACCACAGTCCCCTGTGCTCCCCTCTCCCCCTGTCTGAGCCCCAATCCTCCCCCCTCTCTCGCTGGTTGATGCTCTTGTATTTGGTTCCCCTATATTCCTGTTATAAGTGAGACCATTCAATATTTTTCTTTTCCCGTTTGGCTTATTGCGCTGAGCATGATCCCTTCTAGTTCCATCCATATTGCTGCAAATTGCATGTGTTTATCTTTTTTGAATGCTGCTGAGTAGTATTCCATTGTGCATATGTACCACATCTTCTTGATCCAGTCATCTATTTTTGGGCATCTGGGTTGTTTCCATATCTTTGCTATTGTAAATAGTGCTGCAATAAACATACGGGTGCATGTATCCTTTTGGATTAATTTTTTTTTTTTTTTGTCCTTTGGGTAGATTCCCAAAAGTGGTATTGCTGGGTCATATGGTAGCTCCACGTTTATTAATTTGAGGAAAGGCCATATGGCTTTCCACAGTGGTTGGACCAGTTTGCATTCCCACCAGCAGTGTAGAAGAGTTCCTTTTTCTCCACATCCTTTCCAGCATTTGTTGTTGTCTGTTTTTTTTTTTTTTTAATGTGCGCCATTCTCACTGGCATGAGGTAGTATCTCATTGTGGTTTTGATTTGCATTTCCCTGATTATAGGTGATGTTGGAACATTTTTTCATATGGCTGTTGGCCATTTCCTTTTCTTCTTTGGAGAAGTATCTTTTTAGCTCTTCTGTCCATTTTTTGACTGGATTGTTGACTTTGTTTTTGTTGAGTTGTGTGAGCTCCTTGTAGATTTTAGTTATCAGTCCTTTATCAGTTGTATTGTGTGCAAAGATTTTCTCCCCATTAGTAGGGTGTCTGCTTCAATTATTGTGTCTTTTGCTGTACAGAAGCTTTTTAGTTTGATGTAGTCCCATCTGTTTATCTTTTCCTTGACTTCCTTCACTTTTTGGGATGTAGACACCTACATTTTAATGCTAAAGTCGTTCATGGATAATGTAAGGGAAACCTATGAGGTTTCCAGAGGAAACTCTCTATTAGAGCTCACTTAAAGACAAGAGGGATGAAACTACCTGGCTCAAATCAGTTTAACCATGGAATCATCCTTAGGTCATTCTTGAAAAATGGTATCTCACAGTACATGCTTATTGTGGAATCACAAACAGAAAACATGAATGGAAAAAAATTTCCTCTTGGGGAAGAGAGTACAGTTAAGGCAGGGAATAAGAAACAGAGATGAGAAAGGAAATGACAGAGATGACTTCAGTCAAAAAAGGGATCTGAAAAGGAAAGAGTAAATTACAAAGAACATACTGTGTCTTCTGTGGGTGATCCAGACATCAAAAAGAGGAATATATTTCAGTCTTGATATTCCTGAACAGTCAGAACAGCCACAAACTACTGTCAGTAATTTAGCAGAGACGCTATGTCAAGGACAAAACCCACACCCACAACTTCATACTCAACCAAATTACATGCCATTGCCTATGACAAGTCCTTGTTGGAATCCTCTTATCACAGCAAACATACTCAGTATTCTAAACAGTATCATAAGGAAAGAAAAAAAGAAAAAAAGTGCTGAGCCCGGAGTACATATTTTCTGTGGAGATCAACAGGAAAAAAAAATTGAATGGCTCCACAAAAAACTATTGTTCATTTGCAAAGATTTTAGATTTTCTTTTTTTTTAAAGATTTATTTTATTTTTGCATACAAGCTGGGGTGCAGGCCAGAGGTGTGGGGGTGGTGAGAGGGTTTACCAGAGACAGAGTGGGGAACAGAACAGGCAGATTGACTGAAATACACTGCTGAGGGGAGGCGCAGACGAGGCAGGAGAGATCTGCTGCACCAAGTGGGGGGAATCTCTCCAGCCAGGCATCAAACTTGGGGCACCACCAACATCTCCACGGCGCTGCGCTTAACCCATTACGCCACCAGGGAGGCCCAGATTTTAGATTTTCTTGTTTAAGTTTTATAGACATACATATAAAATGTCCACTTTCAAACATTTGTTTCCTAAATGGTGAATAAATACATAGACAAAGGTGACTTTTGTCACTACAGACCAGTCAGTTTCAGTGTAAGGACTGAGAAGATTCTAATATTAAACACCCTATTAGTGATTTTAAGCTTGCTAAAAGGATGCAGTCCTGGAACACAGCCAAACTATTGTGCTAATATTGTGGGATTAAAGACTTTTCAGATTCTGTGACTTGGGTAGCACATCATGTATTGAAGTACTTGATATCAGAAGAGAACTGAATCCAGTCATTCTTCCTTCGAAGGTTTATATACTATGAGGCTAATATAGCTTCAGTCCAATTGATATTTTTACTAGGATATTAACTAGGATATTAATATGTGCCAGTTATGGTGAAATAAGCACAATTCAATCAATTTGAATATATGAAAAATACAGTAACAACAGAGTGAATATCAGTTATAAATATGTGTATACTTCTCATTATAAATATTTGTATATTTAAATCAGTTCTTCAGATATATGGGATTTCTATGCATAAAGATCAAGGTTCCATTATATAGCGGTTCCATTATATGGATTTCTGTATTCATGCTGAAGTGTTTATCTTACACAGTCACATGCTAATTTTTTTATTACGTGAATATTTTCTAATGATAATGCAAAGATGATTTAGGTCTTTTGAATTGGGCAGTAGTTTCCCAGACTCTCACAAAACCTTGATTTTAGTACTAAATTGTGATAAGAGAGAAATATAGAAGACAATCTGTTTTTATTTGTAACTTGATTGCAATGTCTGATTTTAGATATAAACTAAGGAACTAGGTTATTTCCCCATTATTTCATCAGCCAGTTTATCTCATGTAATCAACAAAGGGCAGAATGGGTCAAGTTTCAATTTACTAATTGTAAGAATAATGCAACATTCTTGGCTTCCTATCATCTTGAACATTTTATTGCAATTAAACCAAACTTTTAAAATATAGTGTCTCTTTGATTGTCAGTGTCTCATACTCCATTTAGAAAATGTACCAAAGTATCTGTAATACCAGTTTTCTTCTCTTCCTTCCTACATTGAACCAAACAGTACAATTATCATTTTACTGTATTTGAAATATGAAATTGGGTTTTTTAAAGAAAGTAACTTGAAACAAATATATTCTATCAAGTCTGAGCCAAATGTGACTTTAAAAAAATAAGAACTTTTCTCTGGCTAGCAACAGCTTCAAGACTATAAATCTGCACACTATATTTTTTCATTTTTAATGTCAAAAATCTTTTTTCTTTCATTTAAATATTTACTTAACTATTTTTCTCGGTGCTCCTTTCTGAAGTTAAGATGTACTTTGCTTAAATACAGAGGTTAAAATATAGTTTAAGTATGACTTGAATTATAGGAATTAATATAAAAAGAAAATACTATGTCTTGGCTACAAGTAATTAACACCCTTTATATTTTGGGAAAATGAAAAATGATGAGCTGATTGAAGGATTATGGAGGTATAAGTAAAAATGTGAAGAACTAATTTACTGGCATGTTCCTTAAGCAGGGTAAGATTAATATTTCTTGCAATCATTGTTTTAATAAGTGTATTTAAGTTCATTCTCTCTGTTGGTGAGAGATAATGTGCTTCAAGTTCTGAAGTGTGGGCTCCTAGAGCATTCTTAAAGTGTGTTTCATTGAATATTTGCTCTCTACGATGCTGGTGAAAAGATTTGATAAAGAAACTTTATCAAATCAGTTTGGTAGTTCTAACCATTATTTTCATCTCTTAGAGCGTACCATACATTCACATATCAAAATCTCAGAAAATTTCTGCTAATGAAAAATCTGTTTAACTTTGGTGATGTTTCCCTGCCATACTTTTCTACGGATTTCTATTTATTACACAGTGCCTGTGACCATTTATGGAAATGGAATTCTGTGAAACACAATTGGTGAAATTTAAGTAATGAAAATTGTGCAAGTCTTTGATTATGATAGCAATAACTAATCATAACAAGTAACTATAGCTGGCATTTATTGAACACTCAAGTGTCAAATACCACTCT
Organism: Scalopus aquaticus; assembly: GCA_004024925.1. Taxonomy (NCBI): domain Eukaryota; kingdom Metazoa; phylum Chordata; class Mammalia; order Eulipotyphla; family Talpidae; genus Scalopus; species Scalopus aquaticus. Next base: position 84,471 of record PVIJ01003601.1, read on the forward strand.
AAGTCCTTTGCATGTTAGAATTTGTTTATTGCTCAAAGAACAGCCATGAATTAAGTACTTTCATTTTTGAATTTCAGATATGAGGAAATCGGACTTCAGAGTAGTTAAGCAATTTGATGAAGATGAGACAAGTGTAAGGGTGGAGTCTATACTTTCACCCAAACAGTCTGGATTCAGAGTCCACATGCATTTTAAACCCTAACTTTCAAAGCCCTAGTTTACTTAAAAAAAAAAAAAAAAGGACAGATTTCAAAGTCTCTTTTGTGAATGTAAAAATCTGTATTTTTCAGAACAGTAATGGAAAAAATAACATTCAGCATAATTAATGATACCGTTTATGCATTGTTTTTATTTAAAATAACAAAAATATTATCTTTTTTAAAGAAACTACATAATTATTTTATTTTTTAATGAGTCTTATTTATCCCTGTTAATCTAAGGCTGTTTTGTATTCAGTTTCCATATTTAAATAAATGTACCTAGGATAACTTGCAGATTAAATTTGTCTACAGTTTTATTTTGGAAGGGATAGTTCTACAGGAGATTCAAATTTTCTTCTAGGTCTGAGATTCTGTGATTAAGTTGATAATGGAATCTCACCTGACTTTAGAGATTCACCATGAACAGATTAAGTATAACTACAAAAGATATATTGTGGGAACTATAATACATACTGTTAAGATAATCTTAGAGGAAGAAAATAAATTGAAAATCATATCTACCTTTTATTTAGCATCTATTAAGTACCAGACACTATACCAGATTTAAGTTTCACATAAATCCTTTGAGCTAAATATTAATATTTATAAAAATAAAAAAGAGAAATTTAGGTTTAGGGAATTCAAATAAATTGATCAAAGTCATGGAACTATTAAGCAACAAAGCCATGATTTAAAACCCAGAATTCTTTGAATCCAAATCCTAAATGCCCCAATATCCTACTTCTGTATTAAACCAAATGGTACAAGAGTATTAAACATCACTTAATAGAAAACATAGGGATTTAAATCACCAATATCTGTTTTTTATATTTCAGAAGCTCTTTCCATCCCATAAAGTCAGAATATTTTATTGTTGTATACTGGATTTAGTTATAAATAGTTTTAAAGCAACTGATAATTGCCAAATTTTTGTTTGCTCTGTAAAATGTAATACACAGTTTTCTGAAAAGGGTTTGCCTGGTATTTTCCACTATGGGCACCAGAAGTCTCAATGAAGTACCACGTAAAGTCCAGCTCAGAATATCTGCAGTGGAATTTATTGCAAAAATTTTGGTGGATAAAGATTTAGCTTCAGCCCAATGGAATATGTAAAATTTACAAACATTTTCCTGTAAGATTAATCTGAGAATAAGAATATGCCATAATTATAAAGTATGTATAAAATGTAGTATTTTGATAAATATCCTATTATACTAAACTAAGGGCGTGAGGAGAACCCTAGTTCTCTCACCAGAAGAAATGAAGACCACACAGTTTTCTGTAATGACTTTACTCACCATCTCTAGATTTATAACTCCTATCAATTTTCCCCTTTACGAGACTCTGAAATAGTTTATCTAATTTGACTTTTTTATTTGATATTTCCATTTGGATCTTTCATAGGATTGTTAAATTCAGCATATTCAAAAGCGGTAACATATTAATTTCTTCCCATATCTACTTTTCCTTCAGGATTCCCAAATTTAGAACATAGTGTTGTACCCAGTCATGCCCATATGATTACTCAAGTCAGAAACTTGGGTATCATACTTGATTTCTCCTTCTCTCCAGTCCTTTACATGCAACCCATTACCTGTGCTTTCTTCTCCATCCTCCAACTTGCCTTCAAATCAGTCTATTTCTTTCTATTCCTAGCCCCCATCTCTTGGGTTTAAGCTAAGGCATCTCTCTTACAGATGACCTATAATGGCTTCCTATGAGGCACACCACTTGTACTTCTGCAACCCAAACAATCCTTTCTTCATAGTATAGCTATAGAGATCTTTTGTAAATATATATTTAAAAAAAATATTTTGTGCGTGGAAGAACTGGGGTGTAGGCTAGAGGTTTGGGAGGATTCACCAGAGACAGAGTGGGGAGCAGAACTACTGAAATGCACTGCTGAGGGGAGCAGCAGGTAAGACAGGAGAGGTCTGGACAGGTTAGCCAGGTTAGCTCCCTGGCCAGAGATCAAACTCAGGCCATCGCGGTGGGCTATCGTGGTGATGGCGTTGAGCCAAAACCCCAAGGCCACCACAGAGGCCCCTAAATATAAATTTTTAGTCCATCATTCCTGGGCTTAAAACTCTTCAATGTCTCTTCATATAACTCCTAAGATAATGTCAACATTTTTAAACAAGACCTGTAGGACTCTGTATAATGTGATGCCTTCTTCATCTTGAAATGCTTATTACCACAGTCTCTCGCCTATTCTAGTCCACCCACATGATGATCTTCAGCTCCTGGTAGGTGTCATATTCTTTTCTTCCCAAAGATTATTGCTCAATAACATTTAATAAGTTAGAGTTAAGCTCTGCTGTGTGACAGAAAGTAACAATGGCTTAAATAAGAGTTATTTTTCTCTGACAGGAGAGCTGTGAGGATTTCCAACGACATGTCAGCTGGGACCCATGGTCTTTCTACCTTAATGGTCCACTTCACTTGTATTGTTCATGGTGGCATCTCTGACTTAGGGAAGGGATGGATTAAAAGGACAAAACAGAAGTTAAAGGGTCCATTTACATGAATTCATTTGGGTAAATGCCAAAGAGTACGGTTGATGGATCATATGGTACATTTTTAGTTTTCTAAGAAGCTGCCAAACTATCTTCTAAAGTGGCTCTACATTTTGCATTCTAGTTCTTGTTTCTCCACATGCTACCAGTTTTTAGTACTGTCATTGCTTTGGATTTTGGTCATTCTAATAGGTGCATAGGGTTAGCTACTTGTTTAAATTTGAATTTCATTGATGACATTTGATGTGGAAATTCTTTTCAAATGCTTTTTTATAATCTACGGATTTTCTTTGTTAAAACATCTGCTAAAGTCTTTGGCCCATTCTTTTTCAGTTGAGATGTTAGTTTCCTTACAGATTTTTATATATTTTGGATAACAGTCTGTCGCTAGGTATGTCTTTTGCAAATATTTTTACCAGTCTGTGATTTGTCTTCACCTTCTCTTGACAGTATTTTTTGGCAGAGCAGAAGTTTTTAATTTTAGTGAAGCCCTGCTTATCTATTCATTTTTCAATGGATCCAGCCTTTAGTGTTGAATCAAATGACATTTAGATTTTTCTCTTACATTATCTTCCAGGAGTTTTAGAGATCTGTGCCTCTATTTAAATCTATGATTTACACTGAGTTTTTACAAAGGGTGTAAGATATGTATCTAGATTTCTTTTTTTCATTTTGCATGTGGAATAATTTCAGTTATTCCAGCACCATTTGTTGAAAAAATATTCTTTCTTTATTATATTGTCTTGTTTCACTATTTTGTCAAGTATACGTGGCTTAAGTATATGTAGCACTATTTCTGAGATTTCTATTTGTTCTACAAGCTATTTGTCTATCCTTTCATAACATGACACTGTCTTTTTTACTGTAAATTTATTGCAAGTCTAGAAATCAGATAGTAGATGCCCTCTGTGTTTATTTTTCTAATATTGTGTTGCCTATTTTAGGTATATTACCTCTCCATATAAACTTTAGTATCAGTTTGTTGATATCCACAATATAACTTGCTGGAATTTTGATTTGGATTGGATTGAACCTGTCCATCAAGTTGGGAAGAACTGACATCTTGCCAGTATTTAGTCCCTGTACACATACAGTATTGCTCCATGTAATTAGTTCTCAGATTTCTTTCATAAGAATTGTGTAGCTTTCCTTACATAGATTTTGTATATACTTTGCTAGATCCAATATTTTAAAATATATACTCTTGCAATTATTTGAAATATTTGCCTTTCCAACTAGGCTATTAGCTACATGAGATCAAAGCCAATGATTGCGAGCTATACTATATATCCCTAGTGACTCATAAGAGACACTTAAAAATATTTATTAAAAAAATGAAATAGTGAATGTTGTATGTGTTGTTATATCATTTAATGAATACTGTAATTATCTCCCCAATATCCATTCCAACTCAATTGAATAGTCTAGCCACATAGTATTAAGTTATCCCTTGCCAGTGATTTGTTTTGAAAAGGATATGGCATTCTGTCTCATGAGATATTAAAAGAAGTGTTGGGAGTCTCTGTGTAAAATATTCTGACTGCTATAAGTTACTGGAATAGAAGTTTTCCTTCTACCTAGGAATGTTGCTTGGTCTGGATCTGACAACTAGAATTTATGCAGCTATATTGCTACCAGTCCCATCATGAAAATAACATAAAGACTCAAAGTATAGAAAGATTGAGTTAAAAATAAATCCCAAATTGATCCTTACATTAATACTTGTGTTCCTGAGTCAACCAATCTGGAATCTGTTTTTCCTCCAGATGGCATACTGTATAAGATAATCAATATGCTATTTGTTTAAATTAATTTTAATCTCTGTATTTTGTGTGAAAATTGGATGCTTAAAAATTCCTTAGTTTGAAAAGTTCCTTTTTGAGGTCTATTTAGGCTGAAAACAAATACCCCTAATTGAATAGAAGCACAAATATTTGTGACACTTCCTTATTGACTCTATTTGATATGTTGACCTCACACCTACATCCCATCGTACACTTAGCTCTACCTTACATCATCTTTGTATGTGCATTTTTTTTAAAGATTTATTTATTTATACATACAGCTGGGGTACAGGCTAGAAGTGTGGAGTGGTGAGAGGCTTCGCCAGAGACAGAGTGGGGAGCAGAACAGGCAGATCAGAAACACACTGCTGAGGGGAGCAGCAGGCAGGAGAGGTCTGCCGCACCACATGGGATTCTCCCCGGCCGGGCGTCGAACTCGCATCGCTGCTGCCGACAGCTCCACAGCGCAGCGCTTAACCGCTGTGCCACCAGGGAGGCCCCTGTATATGCATCTTAACTAGCTAGTTGTAGGTAATGAAGTTATCTTTGTTTATCCAAGGGTAGTGAATATTTCCTATTAAAAAATTCAGTATACAAAACTCATCACTATTATTGAGGTATAAAAACAATGACCTTTGGGCCTCCCTGGTGACACAGTAGTTAAGTGCTGTGCTGTGGAGCTGTCTGCAGCGGCGATGAGAGTTCGACACCCAGCCAGGGAGATTCCCATATGGCGAGGCAGACCTCTCCTAAAGAAAAAACAACAACAACAATGACCTCAAATTTGATTATCAAAGAAAATATGTCTTTATAGAGTATTTTAATATTACCTCAAACAACCTTTGTCTTTTTTATTTTTAATTTTCAAATTCCTCTTCATACACATAACACTGTACTCGTCCTGTCTCTGTTGCTCTCTCTCACTGTTTTAAACTCCAATAATTGTTTTTGTGCTGCCTGTATAACTTTGAAATGAAGGGAATCTGAACTGTTAAATGGATTAAAAGGTTAATTGACTAATTTTAGTTTCTTTCCTCAAAAGACTATTTTGACCTATACAGTTTCCTGTCTGGAAACTAAGAATATTTTGAAATATACTTAAATAAATCAGTTTTAGCTCTAAGGTTAACTACATTTATTTAGTAATTCTAATGTTAGTTTCCTGGCAACTGACACTTTTATTTTCTGTCATTGTGTTTGGAACATTATAATTTTTAATTTTTTTCTATTAACATAGACACATTTGAATGAGCATAGTATATTTCCAAAATTTCAGGATGCTTACAGTCTGGAAATAAATAAAAATAACTGAGAAATTAGATATTTCAGATAATGAATGTTCTATTTCTACTAGAGACTTATGGTAACAAAATGGCCCTCAAAAGTACTAGAGAAATAGTTCATTTATAGTATCTTATATAACAAAAAACCTTTGATATGTCCCAGTACAGTTCTCCAAAGTGCTAATGAAAAATAGCAACTATTCTCAACATACTATTAACTTTTAAGCTTCTCATATTCTGCATTAGTGCAGTTAGGGCTGCAGTTGAGAGCCACAGAAGCCAGCAGCACAAAAGCCTGACCATTTCAGTTACCTTGAACCACTCTAAACAACCAAGGTATTAATATCCTACATTTTGTATTAATCATTCCTTCATTTTCTATAGTATGTCTAAATATTTTAATTTTTAAGTTAAGTATTTTCTTCTGCAGTATAATATTTCACTGAATTTTGTTTTTGAGATGAATATATTTGATGCATATAGTTATTGCTCATTCAGTTTTATTGTTGCATGGTGTTTGTAGCGTAATAGCCTCTGTGGCTATCACCTGTGGCCTTGATTGTGCTAATGCAGGAGGCGCTTGGGAGCGTGGGCGCGGGGCATGAGTGAGTGCCTGACTGTGGGTGCCTGGGCTATGGTGTGGGCATGCCTAAATGTGCACATCTGCACCTAGAGGTCAGGGCTATAGGGTGGCTACGGGAGTTTGTTTATGAGGGATGGGTGACTACAGAAGAGGCCAGACCACGAGAGAACGCCAGAGAGAGCCAGAGGAAGAAAGCTCAGAGATTCACTGGGGGCTGGGGGGATTGGTTGCTACCAGCCTCCTGGACCCCCAACCCCCTCGCCCCCGTCCCCTCTTTGTTTAGTTGCCCCACCACAGTGTTTTATCATACGATACAAACCATTTAATATACTATCTTGCAGAGCCTTCTGTAAACCAGGCTCTTGTTTTGCTTTTGTTTTCTCATGGTCTGTTAATCATAAGGCTTTCTCAGCAGGTTGGAAGTATGGATTACAGGAAAAGTCACCCTGCAGCATGACTAGGGGTGATAGGTATTGGAACCTCTTATTCATTCAACTTACTGGTACCTTGAGGACTTAGGGTGACCTTTTATTACCATTTCCTCTTGGTTGTGAATTGCTGCTCTTTTTTTTTTTTTAAGATTTTTATTTTTTATTTATACATACAAGCTGGGGTACAGGCCAGAGGTGTGGGGCGGCGAGAGGGTTCACCAGAGACAGAGGGTTCACCAGAGACAGAGTGGGGAGCAGAACAGGCAGATCAGAAATACACTGCTGAGGGGAGCAGCGGGCGAGGCAGGAGAGGTCTGCCACGCCATGTGGGAATCTCCCCGGCCGGGTGTCGAACTCTCGTCGCCGCTGCCGACAGCTCCACAGTGCAGCGCTTAACCGCTGCGCCACTGGGGAGGCCCGAATTGCTGCTCTTCATAACCAAACTAGTTTGGTAGATTAGTTAAAAAGTTGTTCATCTCAAGGTGTCCTGCTGTTTTCTGGTTAGATACTGTTTCTTTCAGGGCCCTGTAGTACGCAGGAACTATTTCTCAATGAGCACAACTATCTCCAGAAGAGGACATGGCTTTGTGTGTAATGCGTGGGGGTCTGCAATGTGATTCTCCTATCTGGGATGGCCAAGGGCTCCGCACAGTGCCCTCCTTGCCCTGCACAGTTTAAATGTCATTAGACTTGCTGGCTCATAAAGTCCAAATGTCACCGCAGAGCCATTGTTAGCTTTAAGCCGTATGGCTCTAGGATTATGATGCCTTGCTTAAAGGGACAGAACAGAACACTCAAATATGATGTTTGCTTTCAAAATTTAAAGATGCTCACAAAGTGTTTTGACTCTTCTTCAGGGCTAACTGGAGGCAGGTATAACATTTCTTCTTGAAGGGAATATTCAAGCAATTTCAAGACCCTTGATCATCTTGAAATCTCACTACGTTGCTGGGTCTCAGAAATGAACGTTTTCCTGATAATCTCCAAATGTACCTGCCATATCTGCTCAATAGACCCAGTTGTCATAATGACACACTAGTATGGGATGAGAAGGTGAGCATGTTTTCTGTCAGCAGTTTATGGTAGACAATGTGAGAACTAAAGTAGTTTTGAGGCAATGTAGTAAAGATGTAGGGGCCCATAACTGGGGTAGATTCCTCATACTCACACTGCTTATGCCTTGGAGGACACTGGATAGTCCTGGATTTCTTTTTCTGTAAGCTTTCCCTAGCCTGTACTGACGAAAATTAACACTGGGCCCATTTTAAAGGAGAAAAGTTGAAAGGAGTCTGCTGTATGTCACAGCACATATATGTCAGGGGGTTTTCAGAGCTGAGAGGCAACAAATTAAAAACTGATACTATGGGCACTGACCAACAAAACAGAGATTCTTGTCAATCTATATCATCCAACTGCTATCATCTACCAATCTCCTTCTAGTGCAATGGGTCCATGCATGAAATAGCCATGGTATCATGGATGGAGTTTATATGGTCTCCCACCCATCATGACAGACACTGTTTTACCACCAGCAAAAAAGCCCGATGTTGTACCCCAATATGGTACCTCCCTCGAAGAGGTCAACTGTTGCTTGGTAGGGAATTGAGTTCACCAATTTCATTATGTCTTGGAAGTCAGTGATTTTTCTTGAAAATGATTTGTCTGGAATTGACACACAATCCAGATAAGTTTTTATCTTACTTGCCTGAAGAGTCTTATCCAGCAACATTCTATAAAGGTTTGTAGTTTGATTCAGAGACAAGGTATGTGATATCTTGCTTAGTACCTAGAGTCCCTCTAAAGCAAAGTAGCCGTAGCAGCAAGCACCTGACTTGGGATTCACTGGTTCTGTCACCCATCACACCCTGAGAAATTGCTGGTCTGATAGATAAATGGAATGGATTTTTACAGGTGCAATCAAGGTGCCAGCTTAGAGAGAGTTCTCTGCAAGGATAGGGCACTATCCTCCAGGACGCAGCATTTACCCTAATTAGCAACCATGAAAAAGTAATGAGAATGCTAGAACCAGAACCCAAGATTGAAAAGAGGTTTTTTTTTTTTAACTATCACCCTTGATGATCCATTTGAGGATTTTATATTTCTTTTTTTAAGAATTATTTTTAATTTATGCATACAAGAACTGGGGTGTAGACCAGAGATGTGGGGGGCTGTGAAAGGATTCACCAGAAACAGAGGGGGGAGCATAACAGGTGGATCCGCTAAAATACATTGCTGAGGGGAGCTGCGGGCGAGACAGGAGAGGTCTACTGCACCCTGTGGGTTTGTTCCCTGCCTGGGGATAGCTTGATAGTGCCGAGACTTTAACTCCGGTGCCACCAGGGCGGGCTGATTTTATATTTCTTAAGCCCACAACTCTATAAAGAGCCCGATTCCTAGAAAAGGAAAGCTTCCATTAAGGAACACAGAATTCTATGAAACTTTATCATTTTGATGCCTGATCATTTCAAAAGACCAGCATACAAGAGGAGCCACTGTATTATCGAGGTACTTGAATTTCATCATCAGAAGATAGAGCTTCTGTTCCACAATAAAGGTAGAGAAGAATATGTTCAGAAATTATATGATCCAGTCTTGTGCCCTTTGACAACTTTTTTGCCCCTTTTTGCCCCTAAATGAATAAGAAGAGCAGCCATGACGAGAAAGATTTGGTGAATAGATAGATGCTCAGAACAAGTGTTTGTGTCTCTTGACCACAAAAACCACCAAAACCAGCCGAGGTGCTAGTGAGAGGTGACTCTGGAATGTTCTGTAGGTGAGAGAGGCAATGAATATCAATTATATTTCAAGAACAGCTATAATAATGAGGGTTGTCATGTGCCCATTAATTTTGTTCTTGTAAATTTATACAAGGAGAGAGATAAAGCAGAATCCTGGAGGAGCTATTCCCAGGTGGGTGAATTTAAGTAAAACAGGTGGATTCAGGCCCACAAGTGGGGGCTGTGGCGGAGGGCGTAGGGAACCAGCCTATGGAGAGCCAGATGCCTCACTTAGCCCCCCAGCTGCTAGGAATGTTTACTGCTGACAGCTCACAGCTGAGCCCTTCCTTGGCATATGGCCACTGGCCAAAGAGAGCTGCTTTGCTCAAGTTTATGCTTCCTCCCCAGAGGCAACTGCATTTAATGACAGGTCAGTGTGGAGGTAAAAATGCCCAGCTCCCTGCCTCCATCTGGAACATCTCTGAGGGGCCATCCCAGTTCCAGAGCTCCTCCACGATTGACGACAGACTCTCTTGCAATTGCATCTCAATTCAACTTTTCTTTCCACTCAATCACATTTTACTCTCTAACACTGTTTTTGAGTTTGCATTAATAAATCTCCTGAATCTAGTTCTGTTCACCAAGATCTGTTATTTTGGTATCCAAACAAAGATAATGTCCAGTAGTCTATTACATTTTTTATATGTGCTTGCTTTCCCATTCCTTCTCTTTTGCAACATCCCAGGCCAGGTCGGTTCACCATCAGTTCCAGCAGTTTAAAAGAATTTTGGAGGCCTCCCTGGTGGCACCAGGATTAAGTCTCAGCCCTATGAAGCTCCCGCAGCCACTGCAGCATGAGTCCGATCCCCAGTCAGGGAGCTGACCCACATGGCGCAGCAGACCTCTCCTGCCTGGCCTGCTGCTCTCCTCAGCAATGTATTTCAGTCCATCTGCCTATACTGCTCCCTACTCTGTCTCTGGTGAACCCTCTCACCACCCCACACCTCTGGCCTACACCCCAGCTCTTGTGTGCATAAATAAATAACTAAAAAAAATTTTTTTTTGAGCCCGTGGTGTCATTTTTACAGGTTTTAATTGTAAGCAGGGGAAACAAGCCAGCAGGGAGACAGGAACGTGAACTTCCCACCCCCAGGGTGGCGCCACCTTTTTAATCCCTCCTAGGCACAGGTGTGCACCCTTACACATGCGCACACACCCATGCGCCTGTTGTCCACTATCAGGCACACATGCCCCACACCCACGCGTCTTTTTCCTTAACATGATCAAGGCCACAGGTGATAGCCACAGAGATTATGGCATAAAAAACCTGATTAACTCATTTACCCTACATCTTTTGCTTCTTTTAAACCAAATTTCTAGTTTGCTAAAAAAGAATCTAGTTCAACTTCACTCTTTTCAGCTGCATTCAGTCTGTTGTTCAATTTCTTAATGTCGTAACTTCAGATATTTTTTCTCATTTGACTCTTCCTTGTGGATTTTAATTCTCATAAATTCTCCACCTTTTGATGTATTCCGTCTCTTTTTTCCCCCTATTGTAAACATAGTAATTATAAGTTTTTGAAAGTCCTTGATTTCCAACTCCAGTCCTGTCCTTTTCTCATGAAAGTTTCTGGGTTCCGCATTTTCTTGCTTTCACATTTCTAGTAATTTCTTAATGGACGTTGGATGTTGTATGTAATATAACTCTAGAGGCTCTGTATTTTTATTGGTAGAGTGAGGGTTGGGACACCTGAATCCAATCACATTAATTAAAGGTGGGGTGGGTTTCAGCTTTAATAAATGCTTCACACCTGCTCAGCTGTGCCTTGTTCCTCCTCCCCATGCACGGGGTTTTGACTCTAAGTTGGTAGATTTGTTTGGAAGACTGCAGTCCAGCTATGCTCTTCAGAGATTTCAGCTCTGTTCTCCAGTCTCCTAACTTCCGTCGCTTCAAATGATGATATTCTTTGAAGGTAAGATTAGCAGTATGTTTGAGTTAGGCCACTTCCACAGAATTTTTTTTTAAGATTTATTTATTTATGCATACAAGCTGGGGTACAGGCCAGAGGTGTGGGGAGACAAGAGGGTCCACCAGAGACAGAGTGGGGAGCAGAACAGGCAGATGGACGGAAATACACTGCTGAGAGGAGCAGCGGGAGAGGTAGGAGAGGTCTGCTGTGCCTTGTGGGACTCTCCCCCAGCTGGGTGTCCAACTCGCGTCTCTATTGCTGACAGCTCCACAGAGCATCTCCCAACCGCTGTGATATGAGGGAGGCCCCCCACTTCCACAGAACTTCTTAAGATGTCACTTTGTCTTCTGGAAGCTTCTGGTCACATCCCCAATGTCCCTGTATAGCACCAGCGCTTAGTAAGTGTTCTGTGAGGAAGAGCGTTTGTGAGAAACCCCTCTGGTTGCCGAGTTGTCACACTGGTGCCGCAGACTCACTAAAAGTTTTGCTAGTTTCTCTTTGCAGAAGCTCTGACTAATCAAGGCAGTTATTCAGCAAGCACGGGAAATCAGGAAATGCCCGCAGAGGAAAGAAAGATAAAAACCCTTGCTATAGAAAAGAGAATTTCTTTTTCTTTGGAATTTTAGTTTGTTGCTTCTGAAGTTCTCTCTCATTTAAAAGTGATGTAATGTGTTTGGTTTGGTCCAATTTGGCAGCAAAGTGCTTTTTTGTACTTACATCCTATCCTAGAACAGAAGTCCGCTTGAATTTAGCTTTTAACTGCATTATTAATATTATTATGGCTTGGTAAAATCAAACTTGCAATGATTTATTTGTATTTTTACTGATTTTCATTCTCACAGGTCATTTTCATATTTTAGCTTCTGCATCTTTCATTTGGGATAGTTTCTTCTATCTACCCTCAGCTTACTAGTTCTCTGCTAGCTTTGTGTATTCTACATATGGTCATTTAAAGAGTTTTAAATTTCTAGACTTTGCTTAATTATAGTTCTAATCACCAATATCAACTTTTTGAAACATTTTAGAACACCTGACTATCTTACAACTGCCTTAACTTTTATATTATCTTTATTTTTCTTTCTGTGCTAAATTCCAACTAATGTTTTCATATCTTTCATTTCTTCTCTCTTCAGAATATTTAAGTGTGTAATCTGGATTTTCTAAATTTAATGATTACATTCTTATTTCTAGAAATGATATTTGTTTCCCCCTCCCAAAATTTGCATGGTAAATTTATAAGCTGTTACTAATTATAATGTCAATATAATATTTATTCATACAAGCATTTATATTCTGTGATGATTCTAAAATTTGTAGCTTTTGCATTTCTGCCTCTGCTGTTTATTGCTGCTGTTTTCTTTACATAGTGACTTGTTTTCTTATGGTGTGTGTGTGAGGTGTGTGTGAATTTTACTTATAATACTATTCTGGAATCTGATCTTTTGTAATATTTGGTTTTAGATTAATAGTTTGCTTTTGAAGGGAGAATTGAAATTTCATTGTGCAACATACCCTGGGGCTCTAACAATTGGGGGCCACTCTCAACTAATTTTCTGCTTGGACTTTTTTGTCATCACATTTATGCATATTAATTGAGTATCATTATCTGTGAGGGCAGATAGTTCCATTATTTCTCCATTACCTTGGTTCAATAATTATAATTATCAAGATTATTACACTAAATGTAATTAAAAACAACCCCCCAAATTTCAGAGGTTTAAGAAAATGAGGGTTTGTTTTCTTCGTGCTAAGGTTGATGTTGAATGGGCTGTCCACCTCCATTTTTCCATTTTACTAAGTAGAATACATTACCTCCAGAGAGCCAGCTCTGGAAATGGAGTCCATCATTTCCACCCACACCCTACTGGCCAGAATGCTATCAGTGTCCCAAATAAACTACAGGGAAGCTGGAAAATGTCTTCTTTGCCCAGGAAGAGAAAGAATTTTCTATATGGAACATACAACATTGTCTCTGTCAGATCCACCAAAATTAAAAGCCCTTCAGGTGTTCAGTATTATGTGGAGAGATCTATTCTAACTTCCAAACTTCCAGGGATCCTAGGCTTTTTTAGGGCTCCC
>PVIJ01003601.1:98133-131922 GCA_004024925.1 Scalopus aquaticus
TTGGGAGTCAGCTTCAGCCTTTGAGAGCTGCTTTCGACCCCAACTGTTGTCTCTACACTCTGGTTTCTCAGGTTGGAGAAGAAACTGGTGGTTTCCTAATTTGGAGAGTCTGAATTGTTAGGGCCACCAGGTAGTTCCTACTGTTTCCTGGTAATACAGTTCTCTATATTTTACATGAGAAGGCTGAGTTAGCTCAGACTAAGTTATTTGAATTAAGTTTCCAAGTGGCTGCTGCTGTTCAGCTTTGGTTTACCTCACTCCTTTCTCATTGTTTTCCTTTCCAGATGTCCTTCAGGAATTTATAGGGACATTCAGTCTGTAGGGAAGAACTTACTTGATAACACATAATAAATTCATAATCTCCCACATTCCCATTAAAAGTAGGTAATATAAATGACATCCAATATTGAATTATAGTTAGGATAAAACTTGCTTGTCAGTAAAAACCAACTGAAAGTTTAATATGAGTTGTGCAATTCAAGATGATTTATTGTTCATTTTCATAGTGACAGATAATGAACTAATCTAAACATTATGTTTATTTATAAAAATTATCCTGAATTTTCTCAAAAAATGATTAATAGGACATAGTAGATTTCATTTAAGTTCATTGGGTAATAACCAGGGATATTTAGTCTCAAATAGTGTTAAACCAATTTCTGTTACAAAAAATGTATTAAATTTACTTTCAAATTTTGTGGACCTTAAGAGGCAGTAATTGACTGAATTCAATTTAGGATTTTAAATCAAAGTGAGCTTTAATTAATTCAGTGCCTTGATAACATTTCTTGTGTTTTTATTATAATATGTTTAACAGAATATCAATGTGGAAAATTGCTTTTGGCGCATTTTTCCATTTTTTATGAACTACTGGATCTTGACCATTAATGTTTTCTACTGAGTAGAATCATTAATACATAAGGCAGACCTAAAACTTTCCAAACTCCTTTGCTCAAATATCTCTTTCAGTTTTTTAAACGAACAGGTTGATATTCCCTAGCTGTTAATTCTTTTTATATTTCCTCCTTTAAATTTTTTACTTTTCTTCCAATTACTAAGAAACATTGAGTTTATGAGTTTAGTCAAATTGCACTTACCTATTACAGTTTTATTTTATTACAGTTTTAAATTGCTAAATTCATGGCATGTATAACAATACCATAGACAATCTGATTATAGAAGGTAATTATTGCATTTTAAAAATATTGCTATTTTTGAACTTTTCCCTGTCTTTTAGATTTGATAGATAACATCCCCATGTTATAACTCATTTCTTTCCATGAATTGTTGCATAGATAAAACACTGCCATTTATATATAGCAGCTTGAAGTCCTATTGGGAAGAGGAGGTTTTAGTGTCTGCTTAAAAAAGGAATCCAAACACTAATCCGAAAGGATACATGCACCCGTATGTTCATTGCAGCACTGTTCACAATAGCAAAGGTATGGAAGCAACCCAGATGTCCAAAAATAGATGATTGGATCAAGAAGATGTGGTACATATACACAATGGAATACTATTCAGCATGGAAAGAAGATACACACATGCAATTTGCAGCGACATGGATGGAATTAGAGGGAATCATACTCAGTGAAATAAGCCAGAAAGAAAGAGAAAAATATCGAATGGTTTCACTTATAACAGGACTATAGGGAGGCCGGGTGGGAGAGAGACAATCAGTGGGGGGGGGGGGAGGGGGCAGGAGGGAGCTGGAGGGAGGGAAGGGAAAGGGCACAAAATGGAATAGAAAAGAACACAAGTGACCATGGAGATGGATCACGGGTGAATTGGTGGTGGGCTACCCAAGGGGAATGCAAAATGTAAAAGACATAAATAACAATAAAAATATATATATATATATAAAAAGGAATCCATTCTCTGCTGTTGTGCAGGTTTTCTGTCAAAGGCAGATTTTGCTTTATTTCAGTAAGGTCTCCAGCCTCTATCATGTAAGTTATAGTTATTACAAAGGGGAATGGATGTCTTCTAAAGAAAGATAAATTGGCAATAGCTGTATGTTGAGTAGAAGCACCAATTGGATAGCACATCCAGAAGGTGGAGGATTTGAAGAAGGATAGGGACACTGGAATTGGAGAGGTAGGGAAGATCCAATGTGCAGGCCAGACTTGAAATGCTGTGTTATAGTTACTCTTCTTTTTCTCTTCCCTATCTTAGAAGATTCCAAACTTTGTATGGGTGACTTTTTCTTCTGTCTCATTCTCTCTTTTTTATTTTTTTGTCTGACCATTTTACAAGGTAAAGTTTGCGAAGAAAACTTATTCACACATCAAACACCTGGAAAGTCTTCTGTAACTAAGATAGGTAGGTTTTGATATTGGAAGGGAAATCTTGCCATTGGAGGCCACTGAGATATTTTTACCAGAAAAATTTCTAGTACCCTATAGAAGAGCGAGAATATGCCACCCTAAAACATGCCTTTGGCCAGAGGTTTATTTCTTGGGAGTGAATCTATAGTCTGGGTGGAAGTTGCTTTACGTTTTATCTTAAACTTCTTTCTGAAAAGACCCCTCCCTAAACACTTAATTTCCTTATCTCTTTTCATTGGAAAAAGTATTCCTTTTGTTTATCTAAAAAAACAAACAAACAAATCCCTAGCTGAATTTTCCTCATTCCCAGCTTCCTTTGTCTTAGCAAGCTATTTAAGAGGGCTTCTGAAGCTTCATCGGCATTTCTCAGTCATGTCACGTACACTACAGTTATGCAAGTTATTATCAAACTTCTCTGTGTTATTTTCCTTATTAATCTGTCCGATGCATCTTTGATTACCTGTCAGCTTAGAAGAACCCAGAGGGGATGTGGATGATTTTCTTTGTGTCTGGGAAAACCATAAACTTTACAAAAATATTTGGGTGTTCTTGGTTTTTTGCATTGATCCCAGGTTAGGAACCATTGTTTAATATATTACAATAATTCAGTATCAATTGAATCCAGTTTGAGAGTCTTAAAAAGGCAAAAAAAAAATGTGAATGATCCAATCACTTGAGTAACTTCTACCACCTTTTCTGTGCCTTTGTGTATCTTTGTGTAATTTTCTTATTCAGATGTGAAGTATTACAACTCTACTCCATATCTTATTTAATTCAAGATTAAATAAAGTACTCAGGGACCTAGATAGATTAATGAATTTGTAATGGGGTAATTCCTAGGAAGGGGAGGTTCAGGTTTCCTGCCCCACTCTATGGCAGGGTGGAGCTGAGCAGGGAGGGGAAGCTGGGGGGCACTGGAAGAAGGCCGTGGTCAAGGAGGAGACTGGAGGGGGACATGGGGCAGAGAAGAGAAGGGTGAAGAAGCTTCATTTGCGTTTCGGCTTTGGACTTGTACCAGGGGCTTGGAGAACATGGAAAAAGACACTTGAGAGAGACAAAGATGTGGGTGAGAGACCATGGGGAAGCTCACTGTGGCAGCCTTTATCTTGACTTGTGTTTTGGTTTTGCTCCTTCCAGACTTGCCTGGATTCCTTCTGCCCCTTTTGTATGGTTCCCCACCAGAAGGTGCCTTCCACTTGTGGCCAGCTTTTGGGCTCTAGTTGTCCTGCTTTAGATCAGGCTAGTTTGGCTGGGCATTTACCCACAAGGGGATGGGTAACTTTGGGTGCTTGATTTAGAAACTAGATTTTTCTCTTTTTCTTCTCTCTGTTGCACACTGACGTTATTTCTCTATTGAAGATCTTACAAACTAGAATGTATTTTGTCTTAATGCAGCAGATAGCAGAAAGTATTTAGGACAGACAAGTTTTGGGGCCCCAGGCTGCCTCTCCTTCAGCCCTGTAACAAGCTTATTAAAAAATCGTAAGGCTAATCTGAGGGGGTTGTCTAAGAGAGGAGTTAAGTGGACACTGAAGATGGTCCTCAGAGAACAAGAATAATCAGCTTCCGATTGAGAGCTCTGATATTAGTCTGCGCAGGATGCCATAACAAAACAGGGTAAGCTAGATGATTGAAAAACAAATTTATTTTCTCTCTTCTGAGGATTTAGAAGTTCTTGGAGATTGGAAGTTCAAGATTGGAAGGTCAAGATTTTGGCTGATTTGGTTTTTAATGAAAACTTTCTTCCTGGCTTGTAGACAGCTAGCTGGCTTTTTTCTGTCTCCCGATATGGCCTTTCCTATGTGGTATTAAGCCAAAGGATGTAAGTGTTACATCCTTTCCCCCAACATAAGGACATTGACCTTATAGGATCAGGGTCCTATCCTTATGGCCTCATTTAACCTTAATTACTTCCTTAAAGACCCAATTTCCAAATACAATCACACTGAGGGTTAGGACTTCAACTTTTGCATTTGGGCTGTAGGCATAATTCATCTCCTAACGATGTATGTCCCACTGTAAGTTTATAAGCCAATAATGAGGAACCAAGAATATTTCTCAAATCCAGTTTCTTAGTCACCTCTGTTTATCATGTGGTCAAATGAAGAGTCAGGGGTCCCACTCACATACTCATTGAAATAAAATCTCTAGGGCTTGAGCAAAGCTAAATTTTATTTTTTATAAGATTTATTTTATTTATGCATAGAAGAACTGGAGTGTAGGCCAGAGGTGTGGGGTGGTGAGAGGATTCACCAGAGACAGAGTGGGGAGCAGAACAGGAAGATTGACGGAAATACACTGCTGAGGGGAGCAGCGGGCGAGGCAGGAGAGGTCTGCCGCGCCATGTGGGAATCTCCCCAGGCGGGTGTCGAACTCACATCACTGCTGCCGACAGCTCCACAGTGCAGCGCTTAACTACTGCACCACCAGGGAGGTCCCAAAACTCTAAATTTCAAATAAAATCACCAGGTGATTGATTTGCACCCCAAATATTCAGGATCATGAACCTGAAATACTTAGACTTGCTGCTAGGGGAAGCCAGTAGTTTCCCTCAAACACTGTTTTATTGACCACTTCATAAATTTCTACTGTGAATAATGCAAGCTTAGTAAGTACTCTTTTCTAATAAATACTTTAATTGCACCCAAACTATCAAAGATGGGATTCTTGCTCTTTGCTGCGAAGTCTATCAATATATGTTAATTTGGTCAAGAGTGTTAGACCTTGGGCTCATCTAAAGAAAAAACAAAACGTTCTTTGTTGTTGCAGTTGGCATAAATGCCAAAGACGGGTTTATTAGATTTTTCTGAAAAATTTCGCGGAATTAACGTTTTTAATTGTAACAAAATATAACTGTAGCATAACATTTACCATATTAGTCATTTTTGATGGTGCCGTTTAGTGGCATTTCTTATTGTGTAAAAGAATCCCAAAGCCTGGTTAAGAAACAGAACTTTCCTTTGAATTGTAAATACCTGTCTCAAATTGCCAAATTTACTTGAGGGGAAGAGGAAGAGCAAGACTGTCTTTTAATCTGTGCATTCACTATTGCACCATCGTGGGATGTCCAGGGGCAAAAATCAAGCAGGAGAAACAAGTTGCTATTTGCAAAGTGTTAAAACAACAGCCAGATTGTTTCTTCTTCACTTACTGTGCACAGTGTGGGCTGGCACCGCTGTGGTAGCTTAGAAATCTCAAATGCTGTGAGGAAAAACAAACCGAGCCCTCCAGACAGAATAAAAGGGTGAAAAAACAAGCAAGGAGGAAGAGCAAGAATTTATCTGTGTTAACAAAAGCATGATGTACTTGCTAACAGAGTGGTGGAAACTGCTCCGCAAGGAGGGAATGATCTCAGGAAATGCCTTTCTTCCATCTTACGGTCTTTTTTCCCGTGTGTTACAGAAATGGTGATTTAATTAGTAGTGGCTTAAGATGTAAAATCTTCTCTAAGACCCAGCAGGCTTTGTAGTCAATATGATGATACTGATTTGATGACTTCATACATAGGTGTTTATTGAAAAATTAAGTCTTACGAAATTTGTCAGCAAAAACCGAATGAATGAAATGAGAAAGAAAAAAGAAATTATCTTTTATTACACTAAAGCAGCTTTAAGCTATTTACCTGGAGTAGGCTGCAAGGCAAACATTTGGTGTGGGTGGGAAATATTCTCTGTCTGTCTGTCTGTCTGTCTAGTCCCTTCAGTCCCCCTCTTACCCCCAACAACAAACCCTCCATTCTCAAGTAAATCTCTGGAAATTTCCTTTTGGAAGAGTTATAATATCAATCACTAATATTCTGTAGACAAATTTCAGCATAAACAAAAGTTTAAATTGTTAAGATATTCTGGTTACAGTGATTGCAAAGACAAACTTTACCAAAAAATAGAGTAAGTTTGCTAGTTTAATTGAAACTGAATCATTTGACTCAAATCACAAATTTTATTTTTTCTGTTGTTTGATTGGTTTTCTACATTTTTTTTTTCTTTTGGTTTCTTTACTATTGAGTATAGGTCAGATTTGACCCTGATAATTTTCAATACATTTTAAGGAGGTGGAATGGTAAGGATCCTGTTTATTTTTCTTAAGTAAGAGTGCCTTATGTTGATTTTTACCTTTAGTAGTTTAGGACATTATGTTGTTTAATTTAAATGCTGGAGATGGAAAAGGGGATTGATGATTCTTAGACACAGTAATTGTCAATACATAACTATGTATTTCCTGGTAGTAGACTTTTTTAGCTCTATGATAAGTTCTTCAGGATGTAGAAGGTATGCCATTAAGAAAAATTAACCTTAGCATGACTATAATTTGGACTGTGGGATAGTCATTTATATTTGTATGCTATTTAGACACTTAGGGTTCTTGAGAACTCATGAAAAAAGATGAGAAAAAACAAGAAAATGAATGTAAAATTGACATGCTGGTTAACAGTACAAGTTCACATGCTGATCTCGTTTGTATTACCCCAAGGGTAAGATTATAAGCTTATGGGTTTAGTAAAAGATATGTACTTACATTTTTGTCCTTTTTAACTACCAAATCAGGTAGGAATAAAGTGAACTGAATCAGTAAAGAGGGATAATTCAAATTATTTATTATTTTAACATGAATACTTTGTTTTAGCACATTTATTCTGAAACTTCAGGTTACAAATGCTTTTTGTGTTCATATTCAACAGAGTATTCCTGATTAGGCTTTGCCTAGTAGATAAATGGTCAAAAATAGTTCTTGAAATAAGGGGTGAATAGATGAGTGCAATTTTTAAACATCCTAAAAAGGAAAAAGATATACATAACATATATGCCTGATATGTATTACATATGTTCTGTAGTATATGATATCTTTTAATTTATATGTATTTGCTAGTGTCTAGTGATTTCAATTTGTTTTATATTGTATATTTTTCACATTTACATTTTTGTTATTTATGGACACAAAGATCCCTCCCTTTCTTTTTAAGAACGTCAATCTTTGTTCCGTACTTTCATTCTGTTCTGTGCTTCTATTCCATCATTCATTCTCCCATAGCTGCTTTTCATCCAGTTCTTTCTGTTGACCCATATGTGTTTCACTGCTTCACAGAATTCTTCTGACATCCTTTTTCTCCTTGACTTAATTTCCTTTGTCCATTGGGGACACTTGGTTCATGAAGTCATTTTAGCTAAATGCTCAGTTCCCTACATGCCCATGTTTTACAGATTTACTAGATCAATTAGGCATGCTTCAAATATTTTTGAACGATTGTAAAGAGATTATTCTTCCATCTCTCTGTAAAACTCATTCATTGTTCCAGACTGATGGAATATTCCAGCTATACTCTTGTACTTTTCAAAATGGCTCTATTTTTTTTTTTTATCGTTACTCTCATTTTCATCAACAATTTTGGCTACTTGCCTTAGTCTCTCTCTTTATCCCTCCCCCTAGTTCAATATTTGTTTTGCTGGCCCATTTGATGCCTTAGTGTCAGAGGTTTCTATTCCCCTTCCAAACCATGTAAGTTATGTTCTACTCATTATAGGTCAGGTCATAGATTTTCGTATCATCTGGAATGCTGAAACATCTAAAATTCTAAACTTTTCTAATCCCTTCCATGACTACAATTTCCAAATACCACGAGTCCTATATTTATCATCTTACTGAAAATGCTTTACAGTGTATGCTTGCCACTATAAGCTCTAAGAACTTGCTATAGTGTTCCTTCTAGTACTCATCAGCTATTAAGAATTCTATTATTTATTTATTTGTTTGCTTAATACTTTTATTTTTCTCCAGAGAAGGAAAACTCTTGGAAGTCAGGAGTTTTGTCATTCCACTATTACATCCCCAAAGTTTACAGCAATGCACAATGTAGAGTGGACATTCAATAATATTTGTTGACTTGATGAGTGTATAAAGTAATTATAGTGAATCAGGAATTTTTTTTTTTCTTATGAAGCTCTTGTATATCAAGTTAACCATATCTTTGGATCTTACTCACATCTGCTTTTGCTAAGTAGAGCTAGCTTCAGGCTCACTCTCTATGGTGGGAATGATTTTATCACGTGAGTAAAAGATTATTTTCATAAAAGCATCTCAGAAGTGTGCACATTTTAGGATGAATGTTTCTTTTTGAAAATGTTTACAAAAATGAACTATAATAAATTTGGCACATTGTCTTTTATGATTGAGTGGCACTTTCAAAGTCCTATCTAGTCATGGACCACCATCAGTAGGAAAACCGCAAGCATTAAAGAGCTTAAAAAACAACACATTTAGTTCTTTATGAAAGGTATGATGTGGGAAGTAATATGTATGTTATAGAATACTTTGGAACAAAGCCTAGATAAATGATACATGAAATTTCTTTTGCATTTCACCCAGAAACAAGAACAACCTCCAATGCATTTTTAGTTAGGGTCATCTAATTAGGTTGCTTTATTTCCTTCCCTTTGTATGAAGATGTAACTGTACATAAAAGGAAAAAAAAAAGAAATTCCACTGTAAAACAAGAATTAAACAACGATAAGAACTTTCAATCAGTGCTGGTTTTATTTGCAAAGTATTATGTAGAATGTAATTGAGAGGTCTAGAATGTCTGGGTTAAAATTATATTAATCTCTGTCCCTCTCAACCATAACACTGCTGGACATTTGACAGACAATTGTGTTTACAAAATGATCAAATTTTTGCTCTTCAGGTCTGATATTTAATAAGATTTTTATTTACTCAAAATTAGTTTTTGATTTTTTTCTTTTGTTAAAGTCACTTTTGTTTAACTATTATTGAATGTGATTAAGTAATATGTAGCTGTAAATTCATAGTCTCATAGGAAGAACATCTTGAAACCAGAATTATAGGGTTAGTAGGGGTCAGCTAGTCCAAACTTTTTGTTTTACAGATGGGCAAAAATGTCCCAGAGAGATAGGTTGACTTACCTTGGGTTTTATAGCTTTTTAAATTGAACTAGAATGTAGGTCACTCAGTGTTGGACTAGTTACATTATATTAGGTGATTGTGTACCAAAAAGCACATTCACAAAGTTATAAACTTATGTCGTACAACATTTTCTAAGGCAGTGATTTCCAAACTGCTAGGATGATATTCCCTAATGAGTGAACAATGTTGAGAATGCTCTCAGTATATCAAATTGTTTATAATATTATTAAAACTACTATATAATTTTTGAGCTACATTAAAAATAACAGAGTAAACAAACTTTAAAATGATTTTATTTTTAATAGTACAATTACTCATTTCTGATTTTACCCCAAATTATTAACAAAACTTCAGAAAATGTAGTGTATTTTAATATGATTTATTATTTTTTAAAATCTTGTCTTAAATACCATATGATACAGTGATTTAAAATTAAGGTTGTAGGTTCATTTTCTTTTGATTCTTTTAATGGCTGTCAAAGAAGTGATAAGCTTAAATGGGAAAGTAGAGGGTATAAATTTCCAGTTGTAAGAGGAATAAGTTCCAGGTATCTGATGTAGAGTTGTTGACTACTGTTAAATATGCTGTATTACATACCTGAAAGTTGCTAAGGATGTAGAGCTAAATGTTCTCACTCCACCCCCATAGACACAAAATTGTGTCTATTTCACAATATATATAGTCATCAAATTATCACACTATATTTCTTAAATTATGTGTTTGTATGATGGGAAAAAGTATAAAATATGTAAAGAAAATTTATCTTCAATTAACAAAATATGATAAGCACTTTTATATTTCATTCACCAATCATACAAAGATTTATAGATGAAATTCATTTTATAAATTCTTATGTACCTTGGGAGTCAATAATTCTTGCAAACAAAATCTAGATTTTGAACAGTTGACAAATTCTAAAGCCTTTCTTTTGGATAAAAATATTGAGATATATATAAATTTTCTACAATAACTAGTTGAATGTTCATCAACCAATGAATGAATAAGTACAATTGTTACAGCCACATTATGGAATATTATTTGCAATGACATACTAATACATGCTGTAACATGGCTGAATCTTGGGAATTGATGAAAACTCACCTTTCTCCTCAGTACAAAATTTTTCCCAAATACACTGACACAAACATTTTTCTGAGCATTTACAAGTTTCCTGAAGCACATTCATGACACTGATCCCAAGAAAAGAATCCCTGGTCTGCAAGATGCAGCATGAAATGATCATAAATCATTCTTTGGCATGCATCTTTATAGTTGTTGAAATTTTTGAGTAGTAATAACTACCAAAACAATTACAACAATAACAAAAAAGCCACAGCAATGATAAAAGCTAGCATTTATTTATTGATAATGTAGTCTATTCACTGCATTTTATGAGCATCTTCATATATAATTGACCCTACTTCCCTATAGATATCTCATAGTTCCAAAGTACGTATTTGTGATATCGGCAAAATTGTGATAACATAAAGCCCTGTATACTCCCTGCCCCCCTTCTCCCTCACCCCCCGAAGTTAATTTTATAAAATATATACTGTGGACAAGGCTTTGGAGTAGAAGTGAGAGCTTTTTTTTTTTTTTCAAAGATTTATTTATGTATACTTACAAGCTAGGGTACAGGCCAGAGGCGTGGGGCGGTGAGAGGGTTCACCAGAGACAGAGTGGGGAGCAGAACAGGCAGATCAGAAATACATTGCTGAGGGGAGCAGCGGGTGAGGCAGGAGAGGTCTTAGGCTCCATGTAGGATTCTCCCCGGGCTGGGCATCGAACTTGCATCTCGCGTTGCATCTCGCACTTCCAACAGCTCCACAGCTCAGCGCTCAACTGCTGCACCACCAGGGAGGCCCCAGAAGTGAGATCTTGATGTTAGTTTAAGCTAATTCTGCTAGTAAGAAACTCAGGACTTTGAGCAGTTATTTCAAGTTTATGTAATGAACTTGATTTATATAAATATATAAATATAAATAAATTATATTAATATAATAGATTTATATAAATACAAATTTATGTTCAAGATATAAATTGCTTTATAAAGAGAATGTACGTAGTGTAGATTATTTAATTATTTTACAACCTCCTTTACATTATTGTAATTTAACTCAAATCTGTGTGCATTATAACACAGATGCTTAATAGGGATTATTTTTGTTGCTAAAATATACTTACTTAACAAATATATTATTTGCAAATCAAATGGACTGCTTTTCAGAGGATTGCGGGGAGGGTGAGATGGAGTGACTCTAAAAATATACAGTCTGCATGTGCTCCAGAGTCAGGACTTTGTAGGGATTAGACATGGTAGAAGTAAAAGATGAGAATGGAAATAACTGCTTTGTTGACTTAGTTAATGCTTGCACAAAAAATGTTTTCCCCATGGTGGGAAACAATTAGTAGTAACCATTTGCTTAAGCACGGAGGGACTCTGCATAAGAATTAGCTAGGAAAGTTCAAAAGAACCTCAAGTGACTTCCATATAATTATAGAATAAAAGCAAAGTTTAAACTGGAGCTACTCCCATAACCTTGTTTTCTGAGTGAAAAATTTGCCTTAGTACTTTTTGCTTTTCTTCTGAGTTTCTTAAGACACATGTTGGAATAAAGGCAAAATGTCCAGCTGGAAAATGAAATCCTCTCTATGAAATTTCGAGTGGAGTAAAAGGAAAGTAGAATTAATGCTTACAAAATAAATTTCTCCAAATGAATTTTTTTTTTCTGACAGCTGGAAAAAATGCAATCAGATCATTGTACTCAGGCATTTTGCTTACTGAGATAGTAGTTACATGTTTAGAAATGGAGAAATAGTAGTGGTCAGGAAAAGAGCAAGAGAAAATAAGCAACTGAAGAAATAGGGGGAAATATAAAGAGCAGAAGGGAAAAAAGAGGAAGAGAGATGAGAGATAAGGTAATTTTTACTTAGCAAGCAAATTGTATCTTCCATAAAGATTGAGGGAATAGTGTCAGAAAAATTTGAAGGGAAGATGTTTTAAGCATTGTTTTTAATCTCTTGTTTGCAAAGAAAAGTTTTTTAGTTTTAATGTATTCTTATTTTTGAAATAAGAAAACCTAAATGGAAAGCCCTTTTCCCTTTGTATGACTACTTTAAGTACTTAAAGAACCAATGTCATTTTTTCTTTTGTCTGTCTTCTGTAGAATTGATAATTGTCCCTTTATGCTTCTTACACTCTATATATTTCTAAATTCTGTGTATCTTTCTATTATATCACATGCCACATTGTGTTAGCAACCATTTGCTTACCAGTAAGTTTCCTCTGACAAAATTTGAGCCTCTTGAGAGAGGCTCATGTTCATTTTAATTGCACCTGTCTGAGGACCTCATCAGTCAGTGTAATGCATTAAATGAAAATATTAACCTACCACTTTTTAAATTTTGGGAACTGAAATATTGGTAGTGACTCTGACTTGATCTGTCATCTATCAAAAAGGATACTTTTATATTGATTCTGTAGCTACCAAAATTGCAGACCTTCTAGATATCAAGTCCCTAGAATTTCATCTTCTTGGAAGGCTGTGAAATAGCCATTCTCTTTTGTAAGTGTTAGCAAGAGTTTATATAGTCTAGAGTATAGAAGAAAACAAGAAGTATGTGTTTCAGGCTTACATAAAAATATGATAGAAGGGCCTCCCTGGTGGCACAAGGGATTAAGTCTCAGCACTATGAAGCTCTTGGCAACCACTGCAGCACACGTTCGATCCCTGGTCAGGGGCTAACCCACATGGTGCAGCAGACCTCTCCTGTCCTGCCCGCTACTCCCCTCAGCGGTGTATTTCAGTAGATCCGCCTGTTCTGCTCCCCACTCTGTTCTGGTGAATCCTCTCATAACCCCCTGCTCTGCCTCTGGTCTACACCCCAGCTTATATGCATAAATAAATCTTTAAACATGATAGAAAAATCTCATCAGAAGTAGGGTGAGAATAGACTCTGAGGAGGAAGGGTAACACACAGATTCTAACTTGGAAGAGCATAGTGCTGCATGACATGGTGAGTTTCAAAAATGAGTCACCTACTCTCTACACCGTTCCCACCGTCCTTTGCCTGCTTTATATGTCAAGGCAGTGGACATGGAAGAAAACTCGATAAGCAGTCAGAGAAAGATCATTGTCAACCAAGGTCACATTGTTCTTACAGATAAGAAATAATAATATCATACCACAGAAAGATGGAGGAGAGAGATTTTCAAAAGAACGTGAAAAGGCATTCCACATGAAAACTAGTGAAAGGAGAAAAATGTAGGAGGGCAGAGTGGTTGGGTAAAGAAAATGACATTCTTACTTAGAAATGAGAAAATGCTTTCAAGCTGGACAGTCCCACAAAGACACCAGTACATTCAGTGAAGACTGAGCAGGAAGAGGAATAATTAAAACTAAAACCACAGATTATAAACATATGTAAAACTATTATGACTCTTAAGAGATAAAAAGGGGAAATTTGGGAAAGATTATCTTTCATGTATAATTAAGCATTCTTTCATGACTACTAAGACCTATATAAATGGTTATTAACTTTCTCCTATTGCTTTTATTTATCCATCTCTCCATTGACCTTATTTTGAAAATAATTGCCAGCTTAATTATATTTTTGAATAACTCATTTCTCATTAAGTATTACAGTAAAAGACAATTGCCAATTAGAGTTTATTATGAGTTTGGAATAAGATGCAGCACTGTACCACATTGTGATCTAACAGAGCATTTATTAAGTTTCTAAAAGTTTGCAATATAACTCAGAATATCCATTGCTTCCTTTCTGCAGCACTTCTTAACAGCGGCATTATTGAATTTGACTTTAAATAATAGTTGTGGGGGGTCTTCAGTACTTGATGGGATGTTAAATAGCATCCTTACTCTCTACCCACTGGTAGCACACCCCTAGTTGTGATAATCAAGAATAGTAACTCCAGACATTACCACATGTCCTCTGGTGCAAAACTAGCCCCAGTTGAGATTTGACATATAGAAGTTTGCAATCTTGGTTTGAGACCTGCTAGAGAAGTGAGTAACACAGCACCAAATAATGTATCCGAAAGGATGACTAGAGAAGATTGCAAGATAGGATGACTCATCATCATTCACAGGAAGCCAACACTGAATGTAAGAAGAACTGCAAAGCCCTGCTGTCACATTGCTGGTCTCTGAGTAGGCATGTATTCTGCAGAGCATCAAGCGACACAAATTCAAAGAAAGACCATACACATAGGAAAGTAGGGAAGTGGGAATGTCTTTTTGAGAGCCTCCATACTGATTACACTGGTCAACAGTGAGATCGTTACTGACTTAAAAAGGCCCTAATCTGTACTATCTTGGTGTGCTGAACATGAATATAATACTGAAAATTTTTTTTTCGCTCTCATTTTGAAGATATTTCTTATAATTCATTTTATTTGTCTCCCCTTATAAATTTATCCAGTAGGACTACAATAACATCCTAAATCAGACTAGAATAATGTCATATTGCATCGCATTGCATAATACCATCATGACACATCATCCAGAATTGATTGCATCATTTTCTGTTGCAATGCAATACTACTGCCAGGCGGCTGCTAAAGTAAGCTGACGTCAGCAGTGCACTAGAGAAAGCCCTGTCGGAAAGGTTGAGCATTAAAAATATTTCAGACTTTGTGCGAGACAGTTTAAGCTATTGTTCCATAGAACTGTTATTATTTTATACATTTTGGCACAATACAGAACAGTAATGCCTCGAAGGTGTGTTAATAACATGGACAATTTCTGCTCTATTTGTGGGGAAGTGACATTTGCCAACCAGAAGAAAAGTATCACTTCTCAAGTGAAAAAGGCTTATCTTTGGATTCAAGGTTGGTGACCAAGACAAGCCTTGGGCCCCGCATATATGCTGTGCTACATGCACAACACAGCTTTCACAGTGGTTCAATGGCAAAAGACCATCAATGCCGTTTGTAGTCCCCATGGTATGGAGAGAGCCAAGCAACCACAGAAAAGACTTTTATTTCTGCTTGGGTCCTCCTCTTTCTGGTGGAATAACGAAGTAAAAGAAGTCGGGAATAGTCTATCCAAACATTCCATCTGCATTGAGATCAGTTCCACATGGTGAGGGACTTCCTATTCCAGAACCTCCAGCAGAATATTCTCTTGATTCATCTGATGAGGACAAGGGTGAGCCGACCTGTTTTTCTCCTGTTCATCAGCATGCAGTGATCCAGATTTTCACTGTGGTGCATCATCAACCCCACAGAGACTAACACAGGAAGACCTAAATGACCTGGTTTATGATTTGGACTTCTCCAAGAACAAGGTAGAATTGCTAGGATCAAGACTCCAAGAATGGAATCTTCTAGAAGAAGATGTCACAATTACTTGATATCGAAAGCGCCACCAGTAGTTGGAACCTTTCTTCAGAAAGGAAAGTACTCTGGTATTCTGCTCTGATATGGAGGGCCTCATGAATGCCTTAGAAATCACGCATGCTCCACAAGAATGGAGACTATTTCTAGACTCTTCAAAACTGAGCCTTAAGGCTGTGCTTTTGTGCAATGGAAACCATCTCCCATCTATTCTATTTCTTAACAACTGTACAAGAGACAAACGAAGAAATCTAAGAAGTAGTCAATGACTTGATTTATTTTTTTTAATGACTTGATTTTTTACAGGTATTAACTGAACTGCAGGCCTATTACTATTGGCATGCATTTTGTGATGTAACACATCTACTTATTGCAGATTACAAAAAAAAACTAGAGCCAAAATTAGAATTTGACTTTCATATTTGTGTTGAGCACATACAAATTGATAGGAAATGATTAATTTTATTTCAGTAACATTACTTGTGTAAAAATTTGTTGACCAGTGTTATTAATTCAGAAAGATAAAAATGATTATAGAAAAAACCAGGCGGTCATGGGTGATCAATTGAATAAGAAGTGAGGCTGTTTGTTATTCAGTATGAAGTGTTGACTCTCAGTTTTGCCAAGGAAGAGAACTGATAAGAGTTTACAAGCTTTTCAGTCTTGTTAGGAACAAGCCTTAAATTATCTGATATGTTGTCCACTTGTTTTTTAAAAAAAAGTCTTCTGCAGTATTGTGTTCTCAAGAATTTTCTTTTTCCCGTCACTTTTTTAATTTGGAGGTTGAATTCTAATCAAAATCTGTCCTCCCACATGATTCCATTCTACAATATAGTTGTTGTTTAACAATTCTCAAGATTTTAGGTGCTGTCACAGTGGTTATCAAAACCCAATTTTATTTGTTACCATAGTTATCTGCAGATTTTAATAAGTCATTGTCTAAGACTTACTATGAATTACAGCTGAATTTTAAATTTTGCTGGTAATCTCTATTAATCTCTATCAACTAAAGAGTGAGTCACTGAGAAAGGTGGCCCCAGCTGAAGTGGAATATGGAGCAGCCCATCTGTAACTTATGGAATTTGTGCAGCACATTCCTCAGACTGAGTAATAGACTTAGTCTCTGAGTCTGGGATCAAATCATTCATTTTTGAGGTAGATTCTGGGCACCTGATTATTGTCTCATAAAATGAACTCGAAGACCCCAACACAGTATTTTTCACATGTATGGATGGGGAAGAAAAGAGAACATGGTTGTTTAGCTCCACTAAAGTCTTTTTATTTTGTAAGGAGGCAGTGCATTCTAATGTTAGTGGTTAATGCAACTTTTAGCTATTTACAATGATACTACTTTTAGCTCCTATTATTGCTACCACTGTTATTACCACTAATAACAAAGAGAACAGCAGCAGTTTTAATAATTTAGGAACATCTGTTGAGTAGCAATGCTTGACATTTGAAATTATTTCAAATCCACCCACACACCTGTGAAGTAGTACTATCTCTCATCTAGATATTGAGTAAATTGGATTTTGGAGAAATTGTTTTCCTCAGGTCAAATTGTATGAAGTTGGTAGACCTGGGATTTACCAGGTTGATTGCCTTCAAACTTTGGATTATTTTTTGTTATTGTTTTTTTTTTTACTATATTACACAAAATCCATAAGAAAGTTGCTGCAGTGAAGGCAAAGGAGAAGGCAAGAAAAATGCTCAAAAAGAAATAATCTTTAAAATTGTCATTTCCTAGAGGGTCTCTCACAGAAGTGAGAAGAGGATCTGAATTGTTCTGATTCTCTAAATCTCCCACTCAGCTGAATATTTGGGCAGAGTAGTTATTTTCTGTTCCTTGTTTCTACTTGTCAAATACCCTTCCTCCTAAGTACATTCACTCTTGGCTGTGAGATCATTCATATAACTAAACTTTGAGGTGTTCTACTTAGATTCACAAGACCTACTGTTATTCTTTGTTTAGTTCTTGTTTATACCCAGGAACCAATGTTACTGCATATATTAGACATATTGGGACTCTGATATGTTCTATTCATATTAAAAGTGAAATTGGGAGTATGAATGGAAAGTGACGGTTATCCTCAATCAGTAGATGCAAATTTATTTTTTAAATATACATATCATTCCATTCGAGCATGATGAGGGAATAGTCACTCTTTAGAGAATAGAAATTCAAAGTACCCTTTTACTAATAAATATGTTCTCCAAAACAGAAATATTATTTAAATGACGAATCCAACTGTTACTTGATTTTGGTGAAGTAAGCCAGGAATAAAATTTTCTAAGATAATTAGCAGTAACTCCTTGTTCTTTTTGTTGCTTTACATATTTACGCATGACCGTTCTCCGACAATTTAGAAACCAAAACCAATTAATATTTTAAAATATTCAAGTTTATATTTCCATATATCTTTTATAATGTTCAACATTTCTCATTTTGATAAATGTACTCTATATCCATGTATACACTATTATAATCATTTTACTTACTGATTTTGATCCATGATTAACTGTAAAAGTCTCCATATAAAGGTGGCAAAGAAGAATCTGCCTGTAAGCTATCATTTATCTCGCAATGTCTAGAAAGGGAATAAAATGACCCAGCGAGGTGCTGTGAGCAGTAAAGTGGGCTCAGTTCCTGGCTTCATTGTTATAGCTTGGGGAAGGAGCAAATATGCACATTTCTTTCCTCTCTCTTCTGGTCTCTGTTTCTGGAATACTCTGAAAAGAATTAGACAAGGGATTCTGAAAAGAGTCAAATTAAATTCTATGAAATCTAATCAGTTTTGTGGTGTCTCTGAACCTCAGCATTCTCATTTATAAAGTGGGAAGATAACTATGCCTTCTTCACAGGACAGTTGTGAGGTTACATGAAATGCTGTATGTGAAGAACCCAACACAGTGCCTGACATACTCTCAAAATTAGCTTTTATTACCACCACCACTGGTTTTTCTAATGTCAACTGCTTAGTAGTGCATATTCTTCACTGTGGAACTCATTTTTTTTTTTAAAGATTTATTTATTTATGCATGCAAGCTGGGGTACAGGCCAGAGGCATGGGGCAGCGAGAGGGTTCACCAGAGACAGAATGGGGAGCAGAATAGGCAGATGGATGGAAATACACTGCTGAGGGGAGCAGTGGGCAAGTCAGGAGAGGTCTGTCGCGCCATGTGGAAATCTCCCTGGCCCCTGTTGGGTGTCAAACTCGTGTCGCCACTGCCGACAGCTCCATAGAGCAGAACTTAACCGCTGCCTCACCAAGGAGGCCCCACTGTGGAACTCTTGCCTCTGAAGACTTAGGAGATGCCTATCTATAGATTCTAGAATATGGATTCTAGTACTAAGATCCAAGGATTTTGGATTAGGAAAGAGCTGACTCAAAGGCTACAGAGAGGGGCAACAAAAGGTCACATATCTGGCAATTGAGGATCCTTAGCACTATGAGACATTTAGTGGTTTCATCAATCTGTGGAGATAAAGTTATCCATCTATATTTTAAATATATTTGTAAGTTGAAGTTGTCATTAAGCAAGGGCATAGCCAATGGGAAAAGAAGAAAAACCATTAATAACAGGAAACGAAAAAATATGTGACTAAGAATATAGTTCTAGTTGAACCAAAAGTAGTTTTCCTGATGTGACATCAGAAAACCATATATACTTGGCTTTTAGTTGATACTTAATATGTAGTTGAAGGTCAAGCAAATGAATGAAGGAAATAAATGAATAAAAGATTCTGCCCTGATTAAATAAAATTGGGAAAGTTTTCCTAGAAAGGCTAATTTATGAGAGGTAGGCCAATCAGCTAATAGTATCAATATAGGAGAAAATTAGAAATTTACACTAATTTTGCTTCACTTGAATTTTTCCAGAGATACATGTTGTCAACCTATGAATACATAGATTCATAGGCATATGTAGGCAGTAATTTTTCTATAGAGAAAGAATTTAACAATGTTACTCAGTTAAAACTTTTCAGAAATATACTGTTACTGTCCTGAATGCAGTATTCTAATCTATATTGGCAATATATAATATCTGTCAATTGACAGGATTTTATTCTATTACCACACTGTCCTTGTTTGGCAACATAAATCAGAAAAATGTGTTACCTTATAAAAAGAAGCATTATCCATTGGCTTAGGAAGTTCTTCAAGCATGATTAATTCATTTAAAGCTTTATAAATGTTATGTTGAGTTGTCATTCAGTTTGTAAAGTAAAGGCTCTTGTTGAATTTTATTCTGGATAAAGTAATTTTCTCATGAAAGATAAATGTGAAATGGCTTAATGTCTACTCATTCTGTGATCTCATATTACTATGAAGTTCAGATAATGTTTAATTTCATTGGATAATGATTTAGAAAATGTCAAGTGTTTAAACAAACACATTTAAAATAATAGCTCTCTAGGGAAGGTGCATTTAAGGAAGTAGAAAACTGAACAGGGAGGCTAAGTATTTCACTCATTTGTTCACCTTGACTGGTAAACCACTGTTTTTGCTTAAAGACATCATGATGCTTTATCTTGCAGGTTGCCTTTCTTCCAGGTAAATAAGTTTATGTATGTTTATACAGATTCTTTTTTTTTTCAAAAATTTATTTTATTTATGCATACAAGAACTGAGGTGTAGGCTAGTGGTGCAGCGGGATGGGAGGATTCACCAGAGACAGAATAGGGAGGAGAGCAGGCAGAGTGACTGAAGTACACTGCTGAGGGCAGCAGGGGGGCGAGGCAGGAGAGGTCTGCTGTGCCATGTGGGAAGCTTCCTGGCGGGGGATTGAGCTCATGCTGTAGTGGCTGCCAATAGCTACATAGTGCTGACACTTAACCCCTTGCGCCACCATGGAGGCCCATGTTTATACAGATTCTTAACCTTGCTTTTGTCATATTTGTTTGTGTTTCACTCGGTGTGTTTACCTTTTCTCTTAGTTAATGAGTTGGTCTGTCTTTCCATGACCTATGACTGTAGTAAACAAGAATGTTTTCAAGGAAAAATTGTGAAATCAAGATAGTCATTTGGGAAGAGAGCCAATATTTGATATCTACCACTTGGTTGAGAGTTAAAAACATTGAATGGATTCTGCTTTATTTTATCCCTTACAGCCATGCCTTAGGTCCTCCTCCATTCTTCACCATGATACCTTATAAAACTAGTGCAATGGCAAGGTAGTATTGCTTTTTGTGTATTTATCCTTAACATTTTCTCAATATTTCATCTCTAACTTTTCTTAATAGCCATTGAATAGAAATGTAAACACTTTCCTTTCCATTGATGTGTGTAGATATAATGTGTACAGATGTGTACAGGATGTGTACAGATATGGCTGTAAACATCCCATTTTATATGCAGCTCCTCTTTCGAGACACTGCAGGGCAAGTACATGGAAGATAAAATGACTCATGTATCTGATAGTCAAAGAAGGCACGCAGTGGAAAGGAGGTGATAAACATATGTTGATCCAACCTATGTTAAATAACTAAGTCCCTTTGCCTGGCTATAGTACCTGACAATTTTGCTCATGAGACTAATAAATGAAAACTCAGTCGATTTTGTTAGAAAAAATAATTTCTCCAACCAATGTCTATGAAAAAATGTTATAGAGTAATAAAGAATAAGAGAGACACTAAATTATTACTTACCTTTATCACAAATAATAAAATCCCACGGGATAAAAATGTTCTCTTGTTCCTTATCACTGTATTTAGAGAGATCTTATTTTGAAGTTTTTAAAAATTATTCAGAATTTTTTGAATGCATTCTTTTAAAAAATAAAACTATTAATATAGTACCTGCTATTTTAATATTCTTCAATTTCCTCATCTGTAAAATTGAGTTGCTATTTCCAAGGTTGTTTCCAGGTCTAAAATTCAGATTCTATTATTTGGTTATACCATGAAATAAGTCCTCCCTGTTGAAACAGATGCATATGTACATATCCACGTTGTACTGATGTAGTCTTCAAAATTTAACAGGCTTGTAGTGCTTGTCTGACAATTAGCATAGACCCTTGGAGCTTTGTGTAAATCCAGGGGCGGCAAGCAAGGTCCCTGACTAAATCTAGCCTGCCATCTGTGCTTGTAAACAAGTATCCCTAGGACCTGGCCTCACCCTTTTGGTTGCCTGTGGCTACTTTCACACTACAATGACTGCTTAGGGAGAGAGCATTACTAGGTGACCAGTGATGAAAAGGCATATTGGTCATAAAACCTAAAATGCTAACTATATGACCTTTTATGGCAAATTTTGCAAATTAAAAATATACTTTTATGTATCTACTCATCTAATGTGTTACAGATTTTTACTGATTACACTATTAATTCATGCTTTTTTTGCTATTAGTGTGTGTGTGTGTGTGTGTGTGTGAGAGAGAGAGAGAGAGAGAGAGAGAGAGAGAGAGAGAGAGAGAAGGGGGGCATGGATATCAGGCTATAAATTGCACCTTTGTCTTTCTTTCTTTTTTTTTTTTCCAATCTCTTATTCTGTTCCATGGTAATATTTCAATTGATTTAACATTAAGTAAACAACTGGTAACTGGTCATATCACATAAAATTATAAAGATGGAAATCTATGGATGATAGTCCTGATACTATAGTTTAAGTACAAGTGCTATTTTTGTCAAAGAAAACACTGTTATGGATTGGAGAAGCCTTCACAAGGTCTAGGTTACTCTAGTAGGTTGCAGTAGAATATTTTCTTTTGTGGCTATCAAGAGGGAATATGTGAGTGATAATTTGTCATAGATTGCTTTAAAATATTACAGTGCTTCTGGTGAATTGGAAAGTAAGTTCCACTTGATTAAAAAAAATGTTTAAATTATTATTTTCTCTTTAAAATTACCTTTTTGTTTAAGGGCCGTTTTCAGTTTTCTCTTAATTTTTGTCCTCCCGTGTAGTATGTGCATGTGGGAAAGGGTTGGACTGGGGAGGGAGGGGAGGAAAACAAAAATTTACAGGAGTCACAGGAGTCTGAAGCACAAGAGGAAAGGACTCTGCTTTAGTTAACATTTGGGTCTGAGAGTTGCCTGAGCTCTCAGTTCCCCTCATCATCTCAGGAAATTAGACTTAATGCAGTTTTTACAGTTGACTCCATTATATGAGGGGATGATTAATGAAGGTGACATTTACCCTGATTGTTGTGATCTTTAAAAAATATTCTCCTTGAAGAGCTTGTGTTTCTAGACTCCAGATGGAGTTGATATTCTTTGGGGAAGAACTTTAATACAAGTCAACTCCATTTCACTAACCACACTTTCAGTTATGGATCCCACTCATGGTACTTCTTGTCAGACTCATCACAAGAGATCTCTTTTCTCTGAAACGGCATCCATCAGCTTCTGAGTACTAAATTACATAACCCCGTCTATTTTTCACAAGTTCATTGGAGATGCTAATGTTCTACTTTACATTGAATTGTTTGAAAAATTTCAGGATGCTTTTGTTGGGGAAGATGCAATAGTTTTAAATGTAGCTTCAATTGGTGATTCAGAACATGAATACCTAAAAGCAGACAAGATTTTCATCCCTCAAAGTTACCATTGGACTTCATAAGCAGAAGGACAAACCAACTGTGTCACCTCATGGGGTGGCAGCATTGGAAGGACTCCAGATGAGAGAGATTACTCAGTCATCTAGAGTATGAGAGGCTAACTGGCGAGTAAGGTAGAGCCCCATCCAAAGGCAGTCTCGTATTTGTCAGCATCAAGTAAGTACAAAGGTGGGGCAAGTATGTAGGGCATGTACATGTATGGGGAAGCAGTTATTGGGGATGTGAGCTAGGGTGGAGTGGCTGGGGGCCATTGCCTGGGGGGGCTCCATTGTTCCCACTAGTCAAAGTATTTTATCTCTATTCTAATATCTGCCTGCTATTTTCAGCAGATATTAGGATCTAAAAGAACATTTTGAGGGAACAAATTTGAAAGTGAAATTTTAGGCAGGTAATCCAAATGTGGCATTGTTTAAAAATTCTGCTGAGGGGCAGAGTCTAGGTATAAGGTAATAAGACTATATCAGTTATTGAGTAGACATAAAGAGCCACTGGGTTCGATAATAGGATGGAGAACTAGGTCCAGAGGATGGGATGTGGGAGTTATTCATAGAATTGTCTGGGCAAAACTCACCTTCTTAATAGTGCAGCATAATCCAGGGGAAGGACCTCGGAAGAGTGCAGTTCATCACAGCAACTTTAAGATGTTATTTAGAGGATGGCTTTTCTACTTTTAAGTGAGTCTTTGTTATAGTATTGTATTTAGGACACCAAAGGTATCACCCAATAGTGTCCCCTTGGGAATGATTTTAGAGTAGATGGCATGAACTTGTAATTAGGATGTAATTCATATTCGTTATTACTGCTAACGTACTTTAAAATAGTTTTTGCTCGCACAGGCGAAATGTTTTCCTTACAACTGCAGTTAGACTATAGCTTGGTTAAGCCTGTGAAAAGTCAACTTTTCTTTCTTTTAGAACTGTATCTACATGATTACAAATCTCAGGTAATGGAATTAAAAGTGAACCTTCCTTGGAAACAATTGCTTGTCATTCTACATTGGGAGAAATTACAAATCCTTCTTTTAGATTATTAGTTGCCATCAGGGTCTTATCTCACTGGCATGAAAAAACTGAATCAGAAATGTGAATTCATACATTGAAATACATAATGTTGTGGTTCTGTTGAGAATTTAAAGGGATTAAAAGAGAAGGCCCATCATCTTAAGGAGATGAGAGTGTTTCTCAAATATATTTTCATGTTTTTGATTACTAAGAATTTTGCCATATACAATTAAAATTTCTTTTATCCCTTAAAATTTTCATTTATTTGATGTGCATGGTACTTGAAGGGGTTTGGGAAATAAGAAAACAACTTCTAAGATTCTTCAACATTTACCATTCTCATTTTAGATTTATTTACCCTTTTGGAACCATAATTTCAATCATAAGTCTGATAAACTTTTCTTTCTAACCCTAGTAAAGTAATCTGCTTCTACTCACCTCTTGACCATTTTTAAAACAGCTTTGCTTGATAAATTTATCTATTTAATTCCCTTTTCTGTTTCTGACAGAAATCATTATCATTTTCCTTAAACTCTTCAATCCACCCTGACTAAGCCTTCTGTTCCTGTCAAAAGGTGACCTTTTGGTCTTGATCAATCAAAATGGACTTGCTCAAATTTTCTCCCACACCACTCCAAATTACACCTTTTTTCAATTATTGTTTCTCTCCTTCCTATCTAAGAAAGTGATCTTTAAACCAACTTCTGTCTCTCTTGTGACTCCACTCCCTCTTTCTGTATCTTTCCTCTTCTATGTGGTGATGCCTTCTCTTCAGATTTTGGCCTTAACTCACTCTGTCATAACACAAAATTATACCAAATATATTTTTGTAAAAAAGCAAAAAACCTTGGCCCCACATTTGTCTACAAGTTCACTTTCCTTCTATTTGCCATCAAGTTCTGAAAAAAGATTAAATTCACTATCACTCATCCTACTTCAGTCCCTTAGTCATTTCTCAACATGCAGAAGTCTGACTTTATCATTGAGTTGAAATTGCTGTCACTGGTCAGCAATAATGACCTAGTTACAGCCGATACTGATCCTTTCTCTAAATTTATCCTTTTGACATTTATGCAACTCATGCTGATGACTCCCTCAGGCAACTGCTACTTCTGCTTCTCTGACTAGTTCTTTCTCAGTATCCTGAGAATCTATTCTTAATTTTTTGCTATCTCCAGGTTTCCAGGTCACTGTTCACTCTTTTTGCTTTATAATTTCATTCATTTTAATGTCTCCACTTAATCAGAGCTGCTCTGATGGCTATTATGCACTCTGCTACCTGGATAACCTCGCTGTATCAGTGCCTCAAACTCAGAATGCCTCATGTTACTTTCTAAACTGACTTTATTCTATATATCCATCCACTGCTAGTCACCATCGGTTTCATCCAAGCTGTTGCTACTTCAGTATATCAAATCAACAATCCCTTCTATGTCTACCTAGGAAATGTCTTTTTCTATTTTCTCCTTTTCTTCCCATTTTTATTACCAAAGTTTTAGTTCAAGTTCTCATTGCCATTAAAAAGCACTGTAGTCTGTCTCAAAGCTGTTCAAATCCTACTTCTACTGACCTTTTCTTTGTATTCTCCTGATGCTTCCCCCAGTTCTTGGCTCCATGGAGCCTATATCACATCCTGAATAATAGTGTAAGGAAAGCTTACAGCTTTTATGCTTTTATCACTTTTTTTCTTCTGCTTTAGTGCCTGTCTTTCCTTCTCTGCCTGATAAAGTGCTTCTAATTTATCAACCCCAACACAAGTATTCTGTTCTTTATGAAAAATTTCTCTACTTTTGTGCTCGGGCAGAAAGAATTTCTACCTTCACCATGTCTCAGCTGTGGTGTGTGTGTGTGTGTGTGTGTATGTGTGTGTGTGTGTGTTTAAGTGGCAAAAACCTAGTGACTTTACATTAAAGGGAGAGAGATTCAAGGGGAAAGAAAAGATAAAATGTGTTTCACTTCATTAACCATTTGAATTAGTTATCTATTGCTGAGTAATAAATTTGCCCAAAACTTAGTGGCTTAAAACAATAGACATTTATTGTATCATAATTTCTGGACGGTAGAAACCTGGGCCATGGCTTACACTGGTATCACAAAAGGCTGCAATTAAGATGTGAGCCAGGGTCTGCACTTTTGTCTTTTGAGGTCTGAATGGGGAAGGACTCATTTCTGAGCTCAGTTCCAAACTCAGTTCCTTGAGTGCTCCTGGACTGAGGGCTGCCTAGTCCCTTGAAGGCGACAGGCTGGAGGGTGTACACAGACCCTCACCACGCAGACTCCGAACAGGCAGTGTCCTGCATTAAAGCCGCTAAGGCTGAGAGTCCAGTAACAAGGCAGGAAGTACAATCTTTTGTAGCCTAATCATTCTGTTCAATAGAAACAGAGTCGTTAAGCTCAGCCCACATAAAGACAGAGGGGTTGTACATGGATGTAAACACAGAGGGAAGGATTAT
Source organism: Scalopus aquaticus (assembly GCA_004024925.1). Classification (NCBI taxonomy): domain Eukaryota; kingdom Metazoa; phylum Chordata; class Mammalia; order Eulipotyphla; family Talpidae; genus Scalopus; species Scalopus aquaticus. The sequence goes on from PVIJ01003601.1 coordinate 124,745, forward strand.
TAGGTACTATTCTAGAAGCCAATTCTCAGAGCAATCCTGAAAAGAAGACAGCAAAAGGTTCTCGTTTGCCACAGAGCACACTTAGCACTGAGAGGTTAAGTAACTTATCCATGGTTATGATCTGAAGGAGCTCAGTTTCAAACATAGCAATGTGCCTCAATAATTCATTGTATTTAACCACTGGGCCTCTTAGGAAAGGAAGAAGCCAGTGTAACACTGGAAATAACAGCAGCACCTCTGGGGAAGAATCTGAAATCAAGGTGATGTTTCATTATAATATTTCACAAATAATATTATGTCTCTGTCAGTTCCTGGTCTGGTGAAAGAGTCCCTCTGTTTACCAGTGAATGGGTAGCTTCATTTGGGTCTGATCTCTGCTTTTGATATAATTAACCATAGTCAAGAAGGTGATGGCATCACATAGCAGAGCAAAGCTTCAGGATTTCTGAGAGCATATGGCAGAGTAGTTGAATGTGTGCTAAGAAGATAGATCTTGGGCCACACACTTAAGACAGAATTCATCATATTGCATTATATTATTTGGAGTTGCTGATGTGCCTGTCTTTCAAAGCTGTTTGCAGGTAGACTGACCATGCCTCATTGATCTTTTAAATCCCAAATGTCTTGTACAGTGGAATTGGGTCTCCATTGAAATTTTCTGGATCATTTTCTTCACAAAGACTTGATGATAGAACTGACAATCTGAACAACAGTTGCTGCTGTCATCAATGACAAACATTACAAATAAATGAAAGGTACCATCTTCTAGGATCTTTTAACAAGCAAACTTAAATGCTATTGTCTTTAGTATATAGCTGTATTATTGAAGATTAACACAAAGACTTTGTTCTTATTCTCTGATTTGGGCAAGTGCTCAATGTGAGTGTTAATAGAATCGTATACCTATGGTATCTCATGTTGATTCTCCAATTTGGAATATTGTCTCTTAAGCTTTTTTTTTTTTTTTTTTTTTTGGAATGCTTTGAAAGGTTACATACCCACCTCCTCCTTGCAACCAGAAGGGATCAGCTAGGTAACACATATTTATAAAATGTGTGTTATATACAAACTAAAAGGCTTAGTATTGATGTCATTATGAAAATGACTTTTTCTGCTCCTCAGGAATTCTGTCCATTGGGGAAGATACCTTTGTAAACAGATATAAAACCATTAGGAAATATTTGGAGTATTTATAGGAGGGTCAGTCAGAAGTAGTATCTCCTCCCCCCTTCTTTTATTTTTAAGATTTATTTATTTTTTCATAGAAGCTGGGGTGTAGGCCAGAGGTATGGGGTGGTCAGTGGATTCACCAGAGACAGAGTGGGGAGCAGAACAGGCAGATCAACTGAAGTACACTGTTGAGGGGAACAGCGGGCGAGGCAGGAGAGGTCTGCTGTGCTATGTTGGAATCTCCCTGGCTGGGTATCGAACTCATGCTGCAGTGGCTCTGGATAGCCTCACAGTGCTGCGCTTAACCTGTTGTGTCACCAGGGAGACCTTCCTCCCCCCCTTCTTTGAAGGTCTACAATATTTATCTGAACCAGGTATAGAAGTAATTGCCTTAAATTATATGTTGTAGTTGTCTTGTATTTGCCTCATTTCTTTTATTAGAAATACAGTCCTGAAGAGCATGCAATTGAATGCATTTGATTTCCTTCAAACCTTGGCTCAATTCTCATTTTAATAAGCCACTATGACCTCCTTTATCTGCCTCGTGTTCTCAAAGCATCTGACTATATCTCCACTTGCTTTTTGAGATGATAAATTCTTTATGGAAAATACTTATATTTCATATGCCTTACCCTAAAATTTCTGGCATGGCACTACATTCAGGCTGCTTAAAATGTGAATCTTGGTCTGGCTGCATCAGAATCATCTCTGAGATTGTTAGAAATGCAGGATTTTAGGGCTCACCATTGATCCACTGAATAAGAATATGCATTTTATCAGTATGTACAAATGAATATGTGAACGTAATCCTTTAACACCGTTCTAGGAGATACAGTATATGATGACACAGGGTTTTATTTATTTATTTTTCAATTGTATTCAAAGGACCATTACAAATCAGAAATCATTGCATTTGGGTTAGAATGACGGTTTGGCGATGATGATGATGGTGGTAGTGAAGATGGTTTATGAGTTTGTAAAAATTCATGTTTCTTAGCCTCACCTCTGAATATAATCCAAAGGGAGAGCAGTAATGCTTCTGGGTTTTGAACAAGTTCTCCAAGTGATTTTTAAGCTTACTGAAGTTTGAGAAGAATCTGGATGAAATCTGGGGTGAAAATCCTTTTGTTTACTCCTTTCTAAGATAGGATAATGATAGTACCCATCTGTCTGACTTATAAGGCTACTAGAAGGATTGCATGAGCTAATACAGCACAATGCCAAGGACATTTTTGGTGTTTAGTATCAGATGGTTACTTTGACTGCTGATAGCTGTAACACGTACTAAGTATTACACCAAATACATGTCTTTCGCCTAAAGTTGTTGACATTAGCCACATGGAAATATTAGTTTTACTTTATTTTCTTCTTGTTTACTCCTTTACCCATTGTGTGATTTTTTTTTTCTTCACCTAGGGTTTTCCCTTTGTATTTGCTGTGCTATTCCTCATGGTATTTAGCATAAAGAAATTCCTTGCTCAATTTGCTTACATGAAATAGTTGCTGACTTAAATAATGAGACAGAGGAGGGCCAAAAAAAAAAAAAAAACACAATGGCCCTGAGTAACAAGTGTGAGGAAGACAAAAGAGAATATAATTGTGTAGCCAATTTAAAAGTCAACCACAATTGAACAGGTCCATATAGTCAACCAGGTAAAATGGTAAAATGGACTCTATTTGCACAGCTACCTAGTCATGGCCACTAAGAACTTGGACTGATCTTCAATTCTTCTGACTTAGTATGCCTCCAAATATATTTTTCCTAAATTATTTTCAGAACTCATCTATTTTATATCCTCAGACTTTCTATCACTTAATGTTTGTCATTAAAAAAAAACAAACATTTTAAATGTAAAGAAGTTGTGAGCATGGAGAAAAGAAACTTAAAGTTATATCTTGGGAGAACTTGTAAAGTAATTCTAATAAAGCAGAAGTTTCAAATTTGAGAGAGTGGACATTTTATGTAACTTCCTGAATAAAACATTTTATCTTGCATTTGCAAGGAAATCTCAACTCTGATCTACACCAGTAAATGAAATCCTGCCTAAATCTCCAACTCATGTCTTAGCACAAAGTCCCTAGGTCATTGCTTTAGCCTGGTCTCCATTCTGTGAGCACCCCACATGGAAATTACTCAGTAAATACTTCTTAAATTAAAGGATTGGATGGAGGGATAACTATATGATAGACAAATCATGTGTTAACATGAATGATCTGGTAAATTGAGTGTTTTGATTTACTTTTCCTTTAAATCTATGCCTACAAAATTAAATTTAATAAAATTCAGAACAAAAGTATTTGATAGTATAAGTAGTAAGACTTGCGGCTGGGTAGCTTTGACTATAGGACTATGTATTTAATTGTAGATTCAGGTTCCTCCTACATGAAGCTGAGTTTCAATTTTCATTCCATGAAAGAAATCTATTAGGTTAACCCAGTAGTTCATTTCAAAAGATAAATTTACTTGTATGAGTTATTCCTTGGAACTCTAGAAATAACTTCAGCTTCATTTTCAGGAGTGACTAAGTCTATACACAAGTGCATTTCAAGTGGGTATTTTTATTAATTTGGGTTAAGAGGGAAAACTCCCTCTTTTTTCAAAATAAATTTATGGAAAGTTTGAATGGACAATTAAAAAGTAATTTTTTTTTTTAGTAGAAAGCTTCTAGTCTCTGTGCTAGCAGCCTCAAATATGTTTAAATATGGAGATTTAAGTTGCAAAAAGCAAGTTTGGGTTTAACTTCAAATGAATCCAGCAATATCAATGAAGTATTTCTTTTCGTCACAAACAGATATGTCTATTATATTTGACGGCCTTTTCTGCTTAGCTTATAATTAAACCACTTAGTAGATGACCTAATTTGAGAACAAGTTAAATAAAAATAACTCTGTGTTTGTTGAAACAACCAGCTCCTTATAAGTAGATAATGGTAAACCTAACAGGGCATGCGTTACTGAACTTTAGGTTAACTCTATAGAGTCTCCAGAACTTAGCACAAAAGGCAGCTGGCACATGGCAAGGGTGCTTTTATCCACAGAAAACTAGACCCACAGAAAATACAAGGCACTAAAATTCCTTTGTGCTATTGTACTCTCGTGGGGCACCACAAATACAAATTAGTGAGACTCTGAAAACCAGATGTTCTTATACTGTGGCAACATTTACGTGGTCTGTGGATGAATGTTTGAGGTCCTGGAGACCTCTGAAATTGTATACTAAATTTGGATATAATTAAAATATGTATTTTCTGGGAAGAGAGTCTATAATTATTATCAGATTCTGCACTATCTCCAGTATCTCTCTGTTTCTGCATCAAATGTGGTTTACTTCACTATATTCTTCACTAGGGACTAATCATGACCAAACCTGAGACTAATTCACTATTTAAACCCTGTTAGCAGGCTCAGTGCTTAGTACTCAAAAGGTACTCAGTGTTGATGAATAATGAATGATTGAGAGAATAAATAAATGGACTATATCATCTTTTACTAACATCTAGTTCCTTGTTCTGATGATACTGTTTTTCCATTTAAATTTTTCCTTGACTTGGGGTAAGGATGATCTCTATATTGTGTTTGCTCTAAGTGTTTCATATCAAAATTCATTTAATGGAATGTCTATATGCTCCTAAAATTTTCTATAGCAGAACTAAGACTATCTTTTAGCACATGATAGAATAAAAGCTGTTAAATTCTTATCCTCATGAAAACTAAGGAAGCTGATAATTTTGTAAAGATATTTTCCTTTTAAATTGTTTATGGGGCCTCCCTGATGGTGCAACGGGTTAAGCACAGCACTATGAAGCTATCCAGAGCCACTGCAGCACAAATTCGATCCCCGGCCAGGGAGATTCCCACATGGCGCAGCAGACCTCTCCTGCCTCGCCCGCTGCTCCCCTCAGCAGTGTACTTCAGTCAATCTGCCTGTTCTGCTCTCCACTCTCTCTCTGGTGAATCCTTTTATCACCCCACACCTCTGATCTACACTCCAGCTTGTATGCATAAGAATCTTAAAAAAAAAATTGTTTTATGTTTCTACCATGTAATCCATCCTTAACATGTTATCTGATTTGTTTATTAAATCAGTTTAGGTGGTTTACATGTGGGTCATTAATTTTGGCATCTGGTCCACTTCTCCTTGGTGACAAATTTCTAAAACATATGAAAATATGTGTAACATAATTATAGGAAAATATTCCTGACATTAATTTTATGATTGATGCCCCATATATTTAATGAGGATATCATAAGGAGACTAATTGGGAACCAAAGTACATTCTGTGTTTATCTTTACATTGCAACTCAATAAATGTATGTAAGACAATATTTAATATCTGTTTTTGCTGCTTTGGCAAAAAAAAAAAATGCGAGTCTGCTGAAAGAAGAGTATGTGTATGCAGGGGAAAGGAAGGCAATGCAGAGAGACTATTTCTGATTAGGACCAGGCTCAGATCCAAACTTGGAAGTTATCTTAGTGGTACAGAAGTTTCTTCATGATGAAGACATTCTAGTTTTGCTCCCTTCTGCTCAGCTAACCAATAAACCAGCTCCAGCAGAGCTTCCTGGTAGTGTACAGATACTAATGGCGAATGGAAACACAGAGTTTCTCAGCCTTCCTATATACAAAGCTTCATAAGGAAACTCACATTTTTGGGCTAACTTATCTGCCATATATCTTGCAATTGATGTATTTGAGAGGACAAAACCAGAAATACAGATATAAGCATTCAAGGCAGAAAGGACAAAAGCACTGCATGCTGATGGATTGGGTATTTTCTCTCAAGCTATTTTTGGGTCCAACTTAAGTTTTACTTTTAGCTACAAGAGATGCTGATATTCTTTAACAGCCATTGTATAAGACAGTTTATGAAAATAAATCTGTTGTGCTTTCACTTATTTTAAATAACACAAAAGACATATTAACCAAGGCTGCTAAAATATGTTAAAGATTCTGTCATGAGAAGATTATGCCACTTCCTCCACTTTGTTTTTATTTTCTATTAAGAGGCAATAAAAAATGAAATTAAATCTTTGTTTTTAGGAAAAAAGGTGAGCACTTTATATATAGAACCCTCCTTCCTAAGATTAGTATGCCTTCATGGATTTTCTTTTTTGTGCTATTTTTGATTGAGAGTTCCATGAGGGCAAGTGTCCTGTCCTGCTCACCTGTCAGCCGCCTCCCCACATATGTGCTGCTTTTATCTCCAGGACCTCTGAGTTAATGCCACTAAAAGTAATAACTGTTATATGGGTAAATGAATGGGCTGTCCCCAGAGAATATCAGCCTTGAATATAGGTCCCTGGTGGGAGCAGAACTGTGTATGTAAAATCAAAAATCAAAAGGAAGAAAGGTGATTTCTAATAACTTAATAGTTCCTTGGTACCTTGTTTCTTCATTCATCAGACACACCACGAAACATATAGTCACATAGCAGACAGTGTAAGCATGAATTTTATGCTTCAAGAATCAGCAGACTCTTGGGAGCAAGGATAGACTATCATTTAATCACTCACATTCTCATCAATCAGTGCAGAAATCTTGAAGACTTATTTGTTTTGAGGCTCAGTGATTTATGTGGGTCACAGTTAAGTACACAAAATATTCTCCAGTGTAAAAGAAATTAATATCTAATCAGTGATTTAAGATTAATCCAGGAAAAGGCAATTAGTGTTGTATATATATTTTTTAATTGTCAAATGAATGGAAAAGACAGAAATGGGGGAAAGAAGGAAGAGATTTTCAGTTGGCTTATCAAGGAAGGTGTTGTGGTTCTGGAGTTCATCTGTATCATCAAGGATGGCTAGGGTTGCCCTCCTAACTAAAAAGAAAGAAAATGGAGGAATTTCACTCCCTGATTTCAAATTATACTACAGAGCCATAATAATTAAGACAGCATGGTACTGGAACAAAAACAGACAGAAAGACCAATGGAACCGAATAGAATACCCAGAATTAAAGCCACATATCTATGAACAGCTAATCTTTGACAAAGGAGCAAAGAAAATGC